>RCHF01000434.1:0-32251 GCA_003987895.1 Neonothopanus nambi | reverse complement strand
GAATGTCTCAGAACATTCTACCTGTGCTTGGCAGTGCTATGCTGCGATACCAAACCACCATATATGTGCTTCTATAAGCTACCAAAACTTGAATATACCCAAAACTATACCACCGAAACCTGTCTAGAACGGACATTATCCACCCAACTCATCACAAAACTACTATACATATCCAATTTCTGTTCCATTTCTCGTATCTCTGTGTCATATTTTCCTTATCTGCTGTTATCACACCCAACTCCGTACTATTTTCTGGTTTTATATTTATTATTTATGCTCTAGAGGTATATATACTGGATGTATTAGCTCTGGAACAACAAGTAAAGTACTGTACGCCGAACTGGAGTGCTGTTTGCATCTTCTAGAGCGATAAATCGGGAAATACTTCTCTGCTGTATCGAGTCCGGCCCTAGTTTGAAAGAGCTAGTGATCCTGATTGAAGAGAATACATTGCTGGTGCATTCTGGCAGTTGTTTGAATCGATTGAACCCTTCTGTTTGGCTCTAGACACTGGTCTGAGTCTTCTGTCTGTCTGTCTGTGTCTGTCTGTCTGTGTCTGTCTGTCTGTCTGTCTGTCTGTCTTGGTTCCCCAAGTCTAGCAGCGACGAAGAGCACAAAGAAGCACTTCTAGAGACATTTGAACAAGCTTTTGACTGTCGTGCGGCACCTTTGACAACGCCAAACCTCACTCGCAAACTTAGAGATTGATTGTAGTTGCTTATAGAGCGTGTTCGAGCTCTTATATAAGTACAAATCAGTGTCATTAGCGGTGTGATCTATGTGCTCAGGGATGATATGAATCTGCTCATATGCATCTTTTCCATCAATAACGGATCGATACTTCAACTGCGCAACACGACGTTTGATTCCTTCTATGTCAGGCATAGGAGAAGATAGTTTGTGAGTATTGGCATTACGAGCTCGAAGATCTACAACAACACGAAGGTTGTTAGTTCCTGGCTTACGAATGAGCATCATAGGAACAGTATTACCAGAACTCGTCATCTTCCAATGACCCGATTTCAAATACGCATTCCGCTTTTCGGTCCATTGTTCCCGAAACATCTCCGGACAACGAGAAGGTCGCCATGGATAGATCTTGGAGGGGTCTATGAGAGGGACTTCATGGTTAATAGCTCGGAGTGGTGGCAACTCAGTCTCACCAACTTCTCTACATAGAGGTAAGGCATAATTTGTCAATTCTTGCTGGGCTATCTCTAACCGATCTTCATACAGGTCCATGGCCCGTGACGAAAGCTTTGCGACGTTGATCCCATCAATTGGCAGTGCTTTCTCACTGCCAATGATCACCTTTGCATCGTGAAATCCAACCATAACTTTATGCTGGAACAGCCATGGAGTACCTAGGATCAGATCGTAGCTGGAGAGGTTTGCAACATCAAAATATCGTTGTTCCGAAATATTCTGATACTGAAAGTGGAGTTGGGCTCCCCAATTAATCCTAGACCAAGATCCCTGAACAGCTAGCTGGAGCGGTAAGGGTTTTGCAAGCTCAACCTTTTTGACTTTTAGCTGATCAATGAATGTAGACGAGATGAAATCTCCAAGGGAACCAGTGTCGATAAGAGCTCGCGCAGGTTTGCCATTGATACAGACAACAATGACAATAGGTTTCGGGATCTTTCGTGAAAAATCCTTCGTTATTGCCACATTCCGTTGAACAGCAGCGTAAGTTCCTTGCTGGACTTGCGTGCCATTTAATTCTAATACTGGTTCCTCATTTTCAGAGTCATCAAACAGTGCATCAAGCATCGGGAAGCATTCAGATTCCTCAAGATCCCAGAGACGAAGGTTGTGGAGAATGTGGGCCAGCTTCTTCTTATACCACCGGACCAAGTCGAATCGAGGTTTTCGAAGCAACCCCTTAGAGACGTCAATCTGGTAACCTCAGGGCAGGTCCCAAATGCGGTACATACAAGTGCCTCTTTGTGCCACACAGAACCGTTCAACAATTTGATCAGTAGGTTCGTCTCCTGGGTAAGGTCCTGCCATATCAAGACATTTTTGGATTGCATAGGTGTAAGTGTTGCCCATTTCCCCCATATGCAACCACTTGCTGAACTCCCTTATAGGGACACGAACATTATTAATCTTGGCACGCTCAGCAGCATACCATTTTCCAATGTTGAAATGAGGATCTTCAAGACATTTTCTGCTGATATACAGCCATTGGGGGAATTCCATGGTAGGATGGGGTACATCGTCGTATTCCAAATCTTCGACACAATATTGATCATCTGATACAGGATACACTAGGAACCGTCCCAATCCGGGATGTTGGAGTTCCTCTGGATCCCCTGGATACGGAGCTAAATGGTCCAACCAGAACCTCGCACGATCTCTGAGAAGATTACCGATCATATTCGGCGGCTCATCAACTTCAAATCCATACGATTCGTGGTTAACTTCATTATGTAGCCAGGGCCGGCAGTAATCTTTCCGAGTCTCCGGAGCAACATACTCTTGCTCATCGAAGAAGTCTTCCTCTGCCTTGGTTTGGGCAGGGATTTGTTGAACAAGGGGTGGATTATCACCAGAAAGGTCAGAGCTTTCATTTTCTGCTATTCCTGACTCCTCAAAAAATCCAGGAGAGCCAGTATTACTGTCTGAATCACTTACAGACATTAAGTCCAGCGTTTCCGAGTCCAAAGAATCATCATCGTTGGGATCAGAATATTCATCAAGTAAGTCCATTTCCCAATCAGAGTCAGGGTAGTCATCCCAGCTCATCATTCCAAGACTTAATTCCGTGATTTCTTCCGTCGTAGTGGCCAAGTCTCGGAGTTCTTCAGCATCTAGCTCGATGTTGTTACTCGAGATTCCTGGAGGACCACCACTAGAAGAGTTTACAGTTTTACCATCAGGGCATTGTCGGCTCATGTGGCCATAACCTAGGGGTGTCAACAGCTCGGCTGGCTTACCGGCTGGAGCCGGAGCCGAGCCGTTTTAGGTAGAGCCGCTTAATTTTAACGGCTCATCGAGCCATTTATTCTAATGGCTCGATGGAGGGCCTTAATATATCTACTTCAATTTCTATCCCTTTGTGCTTAATTCATACTCAAATGATAGATATCTACTCTAGAACTTATTTACACTCAAAAATACCTACTATATGTTGACACTGAACTGAGGAGTACACTTGCTCAGAGACCCTCGAGCCGTTTCATCCAAACGGCTCCAGAGCCGGGAGCCGAGCCGATAACACGTGAGCGAGCCACGAGCGAGCCGAGCCGAGCTGTTGGCATCCCTACATAACCTCCACAGCGGAAACACTTTCCGGCTGCTCGATACTCATCCTTTTCTTTATCGGTGAGTTCACGGCGTTGTTTGTGGCCATTCTTATTGCTTCGGTGACCATTTTCCCTATGGGAATGGCCCTTGCGATGGTCATTGCCATGATGACTGTGATGACTATGCTGATGATGGTTTTGGTTCTTTTGTCCTCCATTAGCCTTATTACTACTCTGATTAGCAGCAGATTTAGGCCTCGAGCTGGAGGAGGTCTTACTCCCAGAAGAATTCTTCTTCGTTGTGCTTCCAGGATCAGGGCCGGTATCAACGTTCTCAATTATTTCGAGAAGTTCAGCGGTACGAGACACATCTTCATATGATGAGAATTCAGGATTCAATTTTTCTCACCATAGGCCTTTCTGGATCTTTTTATTCAATCCAGACCATAGCTTGTGTACCTTCTCCCGCTCATCAATTAATCCAACAGTGTTGAACAAATCATTGAGCTCGGCGAGGTAATCTCGGACTGGCTTCTCATTTTGGAAGGCTCGTTTTAACTTGCGTCGCTGATCCAAGCGGTAGGTCAAGGGGAAACAGTAGTTGTATAGTTCAACAAAGAACTGACGCAATCTCCAGTCAAAGGGACTATTAGCTACCATGCTAAGATAGAACTGATATGCCCTTCCAGACAGGTACTTGGATAACCGAAAAACACGACGGTTCTTGGGAACCTTTCCATCCCTAACATAGGCGGTGCCTTCTGTTACAAATTTAATGTATTCTCGGACATCTGGTGAACCATCATATGCTTCGGGTGGTACAGGCTTCAAGACCATTTCCTTTCGACGACGGTGATGTCTTCGGTGTCTACGATGATGTGACGAAGCACTGGAAGACCTTCCAGACGAGTTTTCAGAGTCAGATTCAGAGCTAGAACTGCTTGATGACGATGAGGAGCTTGAATCTGAACTGTCTGATGGATTGGAAGGTGAGTCAGAGCCTGGTTCTGAGTGATGCTTCCGTGACTTCGAACCCTTTCGCTTCTTTTTCACAGGAGTCAACAGCTTTGCCAAGTGATTTGTGGGAGCCAATAGCTCACTGGGACGCACGATGCGGTCTGCATTGCCTTTGGACGGTAACGACGAAGCTGGCTTCCGTTTGTGCGCACACTGTTCAACAATGTCCCGCACATGATTTTCCACCAACTCAGTCATCGCCTCTGAGCCCGCACGGTGTGTATGCTTAGCTCGCTTATGCTCCTTCGAGGACTTATGATGATGCCCCTTTCTCTTTTTGTCTTTGCGAGAAGATTTATCCTTAGGAGGAGGCACTTCAGGGTCATCTTCGGTAGCACCAGTAGTAGTATGGTGTCCTCGTCGGGTAGTACGGCCACCACTGGTGCCCTGCTTCGGGTGCCATGAGGCTTCCTTTAGCTTTGCATAATGTTGAAGTTCTTCTTGTTGCCTTTCAGCATCAAGTTCTTCATCAGCAATATTAACATTACCCCAATTCCAGGGATCTACACCCTTTCCTTTGGGCATCGACGGTCCTTCTCCTTGAGAAGGTTCGCTTTCGGTAGATGATGTATTTTCATGATCATCACAGGGGAGGTTTACCTTGTTCATTCTTTGATGAACCCTATCACGGTCAGCCTCAGACATATTACATTCCGCTTGTCAAACATCAGCTGCTTGCTGAGCTGTCAAGTGTTCACTAGCGCGTTCAGGCGCATTCTCAATTCGTGCACGATTAGAGTTGAAATCAACTTTATTGTTTGGCATACTACGTGTCCTCCTACGTGGGGTAACAGTAGTCCACGGATGAGGATTATCATCCTCATCCCTTTCCGAATAGTAACCGGCACCTTGGAAAGACCCCAAGGTGTCATGTCCACCAATGGAACCATTGCCCATGCAATACTCAGCATGGGCCGCCTCGTGCGAACAATCATGCGCAGAGGGAACAACACGGCGACTGTATCTTACAGCACACCCACCATACATCAATACTTCAGCATAGCTCTGAGCGCTGACAGGGCTAGGTATGCGTGCACCGGGAGAGGAAGCACGACTTTCAGGAATGGGAGTAATCGGAGACTCACTATCAGACTCTTGCTGAGCATGGGTAGCTCCAGCAGCAGAGGCATCCTCGACGGACTCAGCAGGTAGGGCACGAGCACCGCCGCTACAAAGGTTGTATCTTGTTCCAGCACCAGTAGACATGATGACGACACAGCAATAGATTTTTTTTCGAAGTAGAGATATAGAGAAAAGCAGAGATAGAGATTTTTTGCCGTAGCCTGAGGTTGGTATTCTTGGTTGATCAGACCAGAGGTTCCCGAGCCGCCAGACGACGAAGAGAGAGATTTTAAGAGTTTAGACGCAGCAACAGATGAGGGTCAAAAAGATGTAGCAGCAGCGTGACGAGCAGTGGTCACAGTGATACCACACAACTTAGGTAGTCCTTCGAGAGACCGGGGTACTGTCTGCGATTTCAAGAAAGACTAGAACTACTACAAAACGAACGACTGAGTATTTATACGAAAAGATAGGCTAGTGCGCGAAGGGGATAAGCAGAAGACAGGAAATATGTACAGTAATCAATAATGAGTGTGTATGCAGGAAAGTCCGAAGACAAACTAGGAAGTAGAGTTCTCGTAGCCGTTACAAAGAGCTTTGCTTACCAGAGTGCTGGTATAAGTGTTACTGGCCAAGTATTTGACATGAAGTATGTCGAATCCATGGATCCTGATTGCACAGTCAACTGGCTCTGGAATGGATCCTTCGCTACCCTCAAGCCTCTGGATTCATCACAGCTGACTACCTCAGAGTTCGTATCAACCAAGGGCACTCTTAGGTTGATTAACGTGACATTCCCCAGTCAAGTATGCGCCGTCATAAGTCCCAGCGTTGTCAATACACAACATTATTCTACCTCAACCTCAACCTCACTTCCTGTCGGTTTCATGTGGGGCTTCTCGGGAGATGAGCTGAATGTGCTCATGAGTTCATTGTGGGCACAAGTTGCTGAGGATAAAGCATATCTTGAGCTCCCAATGTATAGCGCATCCTCTACATTTCCATATAATCACCTTGGTATGCTGCAAGCTGAATTTTACTCTTCGTACTGCTAAATGTTGAGCTCCAGGATCAGATTCCTTCATATCTCTTGAAGGGACTAACATTCTGGCTGCAATTTCCAAGTCGAATCAAGGTGGCTTCACCTGCTATCAATGTCTATGGTCAACTCCAGACAAGAATAAAGCTCGTAACCATGTTGGAGGTCATATTCTTAAAGCCATGTGAGGTGTTGAAGAAGAGTTGCCAGGAGGGGTGGTGAGTTATTTGAATGGTTGTATAAAGGTCGGGCACTGATTGCATCTGAGTAGGTTGGATCGTCAACTCCTTGTGGGTTCTGTGGCCGATCTGGGTTCACACCCTGCATGCAGCTCTTTTTGTCGAAGTCTGGCCAGGCTGTCAGCGACTGTCGTCATGCACATACATTCAAATTAGCATCAGCAGCCTCCTCGAAGACAGGATCATCAAATGTTCCAATTGTCTGTCAAATTGCTGGCTGTTCGAGCACAGTAGGATCCAACCGACAAGCCATCTGGAAGTACAACATGCCAGAACACATACGCACCTGTCATCCAAGCTACTCATGGGATGGTATTGTTGATGGTGTACCACTGCCAGCACAGATGCTGGCTGATATGCATATCAGTGTAGAGGAGGAGAAGAGACTAGGTATCGATGAACAAAGCATCCCATTCAAACCGTCTCTTCCTGCGACAGATGCTAATGCTCAGAAACCAAGTGAGCGTCGTAAAAGGATTTAGTACAAGTAGTACCATAGGTCGAACAAAGTACTAATATAGCCCTAGTAGGACGTATCAACAAACGGAGATGGACTGGAGCTACGCTCATTAATATCTGAGTAGTTCCAACTATCGTATGGTTGCCTATGTTGTGTAGGCTCCTCCATGTTGAGTGCAGCCGTTGTTTTCCTCCCGGTAGTTCTGCCAGTGTTTCCGGGTCCAAAACGCGCAGCATCTATTAAACGCCCACCGAAATCTGCAAGAAGTCATTTTTGAGCATGGAACTGAAGTCGAAGTTGATCAAGCTCATCTTGAATGCGTTGAGATTCCCTCCGAGATTCCGCCAATGCAGCCTCTGCCTTATTGCGTTCATAGCGAAGAGACTGCGCTCTTGACTCCCACATATCAGCCATAGATCGATGACTTTCCATTTCTGCATTTGCTAGATCAACTAGAGACAAGAAGTCAGAAAAATTGATATTCCCTGGAATGAGAGAGGCTAAGTGCGCACGTAGACATGCAGGGACCAGTCCCCTAGACCCAAGCTCCTCCATAATGGCTCTTCTAACTGGATCCTTTCCCTCCTCCATCAGTTGCTTCAGCTCTAACTCGGCATCCTTCCTGGTACTAGCAGACCTTATAGCTTAGTCAGTTTAACCTCAGTGTTATATATTAGTCACTCACAAGGCTGGAGTATCGTTCGGTATTGGTTTTCTGGTGGAATTCACGGATTGACCCAACATATAACGTGGTGCGAGTTGAAAGAGTCGCGCAGCGTTGACGCGTACGCGTGTTATCACGAAATTAATCGAAAATGCTACATTTGGACAATATTGCATAATATGCGCTGACAAATGTGCTCTACGGAGATAAGGGAGGGTACATACCCCAGTGTCAGGGGTCCCACTAGATTTTGAGGTTGATGTCGCAAATATTTTTTCTAACCGCCTCTTGGTAGACTCGCGACCAGTCTCCTCCACGTGAGCATATTTGGACGGCAAACATCCAAATTTAGTTTGTTTGGCGAACAAACTAGATGCTCCTGTGGAGGGACTGGTCCAAACGGTCGTCACAATGGCAGGGTCACGGTTTGTGACTTTGGACTTAGTGAAATCAAGATTTCGACCTATAGACTTGGCTGCCCATACTTGTCACCCAGCTTTCGTCACTCTGAACCCACTGCTGATTACAATGAAAATGTGTTTCTATAGACTTGAGATAATGTTCTAAACAACTATTTAATTGTAAACTATATAGCTATTCCTCAATATCATCTCCACCGTAGAGCTCATACTCCTCATTCAAGTCGACATTCAAGTCAAAGCCACCTACGTCATCATCCATATCAAGAGACACGTCTTCAGCTGACAGCCGCTCCAGAGTAGGTTCGTCCTCATCATCTAAAAATGCCATATCTTCATCTTGATCTTCGGACAAGTCACGGTCATAGTCATCATCACCAATGTCTTCAACTTGGAGGGTATCGAGAGACTCAGAGGGTTCGACACTGACATTCGACCTGGAACTCATCTCTGAAGTGTCAGAGCTGGAGCTGGTCCCAGACCGAGTACTACTCTCCCGAGAAGCCTGAGGAGCAGTGGCAACAGTGAATTCAGGAGGTGTATCGTTAACTATGGGGGTCATGCGGCGACGAGCCTGAAGCCGTGCAAACGAACGGTTATATTCATCGAGAGGATTGCTTGAAACATCGGAGAGGCATTGAAGACCAACTGAGACGACATCAGCAACTGGAGGATCATCCTCGTCAAGGACCCGACCCTTTTGAACACGGTAAACCTTATGCTCCTCTAAGCTTTCCATCAGCTTTGAAATGTCGTCAAATAGATCCGGTGTGCTGTGTTTTGAGCCAATGTCAATCCCTAAAGCTCCGTTCACCATCCCAGTGATATGACGAAGAGCTTGTACACACGGCGCTACCATCTCAAGCCATTCCCAGGATGCATTACTACCCTGAGCCTTATAGTAGCTCTATAATCATCACATTGTCAGAAGGCTCGGAAGGCTAATCCAGAGGACATAAACCACATACCTTGATCCAGAAGTTCATATGCTCTTGTACCAAGTCAACCTCAACCCAAGAATTCGGATGCCCTGAAGGATTGAGAAGCCAGTTATCGAGCACAATTTTTCTATTCCAAAATTAATTTCATGCGTGATAGTACATCAAAAAAGAACATACCGAATGCCCTTGGGCCATACATGCGTGAGATTATGGATGATATGGAGCATCTCGTACGCATATTTTGACCTTCCGTTCCCGCGGAAGCTTAACGCCCAAATTTTTAGAACCAGGAGAACCCGTCCAGAATCACCACATTTGACGGCATCAGTGAATTCACGCGAAATAAGAGCATCGTGCATGAAAAGTATTGCATTCTCATATACCATGTCTCCCTCCATAAGCTGTGGCCTTGGCCCAGGTGTATCCTCCTCCTCCTGCTTGTCATTCAGCTCAGCAAGCTCCATCGACCGCTCCCATCGTAGCTTGGAAACCTCTTGAGCGTTGGTAAATTTCTCGTAGATTTTGTTCCCATAGCTATAGAAGCTCTCGAAGTCACAGATCTTGGAGGAACATTCTTCCAATGTTGAAGAGTTAGACACGATCAGGAGACAGTGAAGGACGCGAGCATAAAGGGATACAAAAACAAGATCACGGCAGGTACGGAACGTGGGCAAGGATGTTGGCGAAATTGGAAGACGATTAAGTTGCGTATTATGGAAGGCAAGACAGCCAGGGTTTCGATGTCCACAATTTGGCTTTCCCCAATGTGTAGCAAACATTCCATGCATGTCTGCGATCTTGCCATGAAACAGCCCTGGCATCCAGACCCCCCACCCAAAAGATGCATAACCACCTTCCTTTCCAGCACGGAGGTTGAAGATAGCACGCAAACGTGCTAAGGACAACTGATCCCCAGCTATGATGCGCACTCTCTCCCAGAACCACCTGTAATTCCGAACTCGCAGCTCGTTGACAATCGCACTATCCACCTCAGCATTCCCTACAATCGTCGACTCGTCAATCTCAAAGGCGGGAAGTGGATAGAGCTTGGTAGGCCCTTCTGAAAGATCAATTAAATCTCCGGTCCGTGGCGTACGTTCCTCGAGAGGCTTCACCAAGGGCTTGAAACCATCACCTCCGTGAGTTACGATGATGCGCAAGATACAGTGAATTAGACATTCACGAAAAATCGCAGCCTCTTCCTCTGTGTGCAGAATGTCCGTGCGAGACAGGGGTGGTGCATTGTCAAAGGATTGAAGGAAATCCAGTAGCTTCATATCCTCTGCTTTTGCATGCCGAAGTGGCCAAATCGTAGCACATGTTCCATTCTCCTGTGTGTCTAATTATTGCGTATGAGATTTGTGAAGTATAAGAGACCAAATATGAGCAACTCACCATGGCGTCCAATTATCTGCTCAGCATTCCGAAAAGTCATGTTTATGTTGTCGTATACTGTGCCATAAATCCCGACAGCAGCAACAGAACGCGCCCTTGTTCTTGCTGAATCTGATAACTGCTTCAAAGTTCCTCCTCTGAGTGGATCCAGTGTCTTACCCGCTTCCCGGTCAGCTTTCTCCTTCTCACGCTGCTTCTTCGAACGAGTATCCTTTGCAATAAGATTGGAATAGCTCTCATTTGTGCCAAAGCGTGAAAGCGTTGAGATGACCTGTCGTGAGGTACCCGTGGCAAATAGGTATAAGGCCATGAGACGCTTCGAAAAATTGTTCGCGTGGCTGTATTCACCAAGGCCTGCAAGGATCGATGTTGTCACCACCTGCAGTCATGTGTCAGACAAATTTAAAGCATTGCAGTATGAAGGAATGAACACACAGCCTGGGTACGTCGCTCCCTTGCTTCAGTCTGGGTTTTCAGTCGTCGAGGAGCAACTGCAAGAGCTTGAAAAACCTCCGTCGTTGTACATGCCAGCTTGGTTTTGAACTGCGTAAAAATCCTCTGGAAGTCGAAGCCAAGAATGCTGTCCACAGTTATCGGTGTGCGGATGCTTTGGAGAATGCCCGACTGGGTGATTTTTCGAGCCTCTGATCCAACTAAGCGCACCACATGAGCTATAGCCCATTTCGATACATCCTCCCGACCCTTGGAAGAATTTCGAGCAGAAACCCAAAAGTCTAAGATCTTTGAAACATTCCCGTCCCTCCTGAAAAACTCCCACCGAGTAGCACCATTGCCCTTGGAAGGATCAAAGACATGCACCATGAGATCCATGATAGTGATACTTCGCTCTCGAAGATAGCGCAGGGCAGAAGAAATAGTGTGTGCCTGAGTTTGATTTTTATGAGCGGTAGTTTTCGCCTTCGCAAGTGATAGCATCGTGCGTCTTTTCCGCGCAGCTTTTTCTCGATTCTTCTTGGCACGTTCAGCAGGTGTCCTTCCAGTGACCGGGCTTGTAGGTATAATACCGGGATCACTAGAGGGTGCCAGAGGAAATGACAATAGGGGTGTCCTCAGAGGCCGAGGGGAAAAAATGCGGAGAGATGTCGTTTTCGTTGGAGGTGGTGCCAGTGGTATATCGTCTGAGTCAATGTCGTCATCATTGTCAGTATCCTGCCATGATTCTGTGTCGCTGAGATTGTGAGGGAAGTCTGAAGGTGGGCTTGAGGGTGGAATGGATGACATGGCGGTGCTTCAAAGACCTTCGATCACTGAGAGGCTCCTAAATCAAATTTATTTTTGAGTACCACCGTGACTCCAATATGCTTCCGAGAAACAAAACTCACCGCACTGCAAATGAAGGAGCCAAACGCAAGAAAAAAGCGCAGGCTGAACACCAGCCAACCATGCAGAATATGCAGTCCGATGATCCAACACTGGAAAACTTCGGCGAACAGATGAAAACGCGCTTCGAATGGCCTGCCAGCTTTTCACCTCGAGATTTCCAAGTTGAGGGTACGGTTGCTCTCCTATGTGGGCGAGATGTGTTGGTACATGCTGGGACAGGGTCGGGGAAGACAACGTTGGTTGCTGGACCTCATGTGCACCAATCCAGCAAAGATAAAGTGACAATCCTTGTTTCGCCACTACTTGCACTGCAAGATGAACAGGTGAGTATTTTCATGGACCGTAGACAATTATTGACTCACCCAGATAGGTTGAGACATTGAAAACCGAGTTTAAGCTTGAGGCTGTGGCAATTAATAGCAATCACGGTGGATGTACACCGGAAGTAATGACTGTTCGTGGTTATGTTAGCACTGAATTGAAAAGGGTATACTGATTATAAGACTTACAGGATATTTGTCGAGGGAAATGGCAGGTCGTTATTATATCACCGGAAATGCTCTTGTCAAAGCGGTTCATCGCTGGAGTTCTACGTGACCCAGAATTCAGGAAGCGTGTACTGATGGTGGCTGTCGACGAAGCTCATGTCGTTTCACATTGGGGTGAAGGATTCCGTAAGAAATACGGAGAGCTGGGTATAATCCGAGCATTGCTTCCGCCGAAAATCCCCATGCTTGCCATGTCAGCAACACTGCCTGATCGTGTACGAAGAGACGTGCTGGCAAAGCTGCAGTACAGCAACGACTTCACCTATATCAATATTGGGAATGATCGACTGAATGTATCACTTGTGGTCCGGGCGATACAACATCCCTTGAACTCATACCGAGATCTTGACTTCGTAATCCCCCAGGACATCCACTTGGCCTCACAGATCCCAAAGACCTTTGTCTATGCTGACAATGTTGTTAAAGGAATTGATATTGAGGACCACTTGCGAGAACTCTTACCTCGAGAAATGCAAGCCACCAATTTGATACAGACATATAGTGCCGCGTACTCGAGCAACTATCGCAGCGAGGTTATGCGGCGCTTTAAGTCTGGGGAGGTTCGCGTCCTTGTGTGCACAGACGCAGCGGGAATGGTGAGTATTATGTTTATCTGACAAGAGAAACAATTCATTGTTCATTCAATCATTTGAAGGGATGTAATATACCTGACATCGACGTCGTCGTTCAATGGAAATTGCCTGGGACTATCTCAGCCTTTGTTCAACGCGCTGGTCGAGCGGCGCGTGCGCGAAATCATCAAGGTCTCGCTGTCCTGCTATCTGAGAAGAGTGCCTATACAGAAGACCTGCGAGCCATAAATGACATAGCAGCCCAGGACCTGAAGTCTTCAACAAAACGGGGAGTGACAAAAACTAGAAGCAACAAAAAGAACAAGAAATGGTCAGCGAAGGATCGAGCAACATATGCAGAGGCATGTGGCGTACACCGAGGATCGTACAGCGGCATGCATGACACGAACTACACCAAGACGGAGCCCCCAATGGACCATAATGCATCCAATGAAGGGCTTTACGTCCTTGTGCAAACAGGTGTGTGCCGTCGGCAAGTGCTCTCAAAAGTCTACAGTGATAATAGTGCCAATAGTCAGTGCTTTAATTTCTTTTGACTGTAGAAATATTCTCACTTGTTTAAATAGAGCCAACCGTACCGTGCTGCGACCTTTGTAGCCCAGAGCTGCTTGACCGCGTCCGCCCCAGTGCGCCACAGTCGAATACGCGTCAGTCTACAATCAGACGCGGTCAGCCGTGCCGGAGCACCCAACGAGAGCTTCATAAGTGGCGTACCTTGATTTTTGAACGTGACTACAGTCAAATGGTATTCGCCGCATCGGGATTGCTCAAAGACGAGATGATAGAGCTCCTGTCGTCAATTGGGCCCATAACATCAAAGTCGAGGCTAGAGAAAGTGTTGGCAGGTCAGTGGACATGGTTCGAGAGGTATGGAGACGAACTGTGGGAGTTCATTTCGATGCTAGATATGCCCCCCTTCGTCCCAAAGGTCAAACCGACAGCATCGAGGGGAACAAAGTGAGGGGCAGAGATCAACGAGGCCGAGAATCAGAACAACAAACGGCAGTCACGAGGCGCCGGCGTCAATGCGGCTGTCGAGGTTAACGCGGCTTCGACTTCGACGGCCACGTCGACAGCTCAACTTCAAGTTGCCGCGAACGACGACGCAAACCGTTTGCCTCAAAACCCTTACGCTCCCCTCATAACTCAAGCTCGCAATAGCGTCCTTTCGTGGGCGACGCGACCGGGTGCATATCTATCCATCCCTCAATACTCTAATCCATATCAACTCCATCCTCCTGCTCCTGTTACTCACACATACATTCCTCAAATTTCTCCTTCAATTCCCCAACAGATCTCCTCTCCCATGTCTCTGAGTTGGTCACACTACCACCATCCCTCACATCCTGCACCTACTCACCACCCAGCTCCTGGACCCTCCACATTCTATCCCAGTAGCACTCAGACATCACAGGGTACTCAAAATATTCAGTTTATCCCTTACAAACCACCTAAGGACACGTAGTACTGGGACATAGGCCATACCCTCACAAAAAAAAATTTTTTTAACACCTATATCATTCGAAAGAGCGTTCCTCGAAACGCACGAATATCATAGTCTCCAAAATATAAAATTTTTTAAGTTATGAGCCCAAATTTTCTTAAGTCCAATGTCACGCTTCGCAGCGCCTGCCAAAATCGCGACCGTTTGGACCAGCCGTTTCTACGAAACGTCTTCGGAACCAGCGGTCCGATAGGCCATGTGGCCTCAGTTTCTAGAAACGAGCTGGTCACGAGCCTAGCCTCTTGGGCATGTATGTCATTTTCTGAACATATTTGTCTGCCAAACATCCGAATTTAGGTCTATCGGACCGTTCGATCCGAAAACGTTTAGAAACGGCTGGTCCAAACGGTCGCGATTTTGGCAGGCGCTGCGAAGCGTGACATTCATGGCAGATAACATGCGTGGGAACCCAGCGTATTGGCAGTTAAACCACGAGCCTAAGTAGGTGATTCTGAACTTACCAGCTTAGCGCTTAGCGTTACCGACTGGCACCTCTGTTAGCCCTAATAACACCCAGTCCTAGAAACAACTGCAGAATGGAGTACTAAGGATACAGGGCTATTCTACAGGCTTCTCGAGTCTACCGGTTCAATCAGCGTCATTTTAACCTTCCCCCTTTGCGTGTTCTTATCCTTCTCAACCTCAATTTGTACCATAACCTTGTCGAACACCGAAATCTTCACATCTTTCTGTGCCTTCGAACTGGCGGTAGATGCAGGTACAGTGATCGTATAGTTGTCCGCATCGAACTGCGTATCGCGTTTAAATGTCACCAAGCCTTCAATTCCAAGTCTGCCCAAACCAAAAATTAGATCAAGAAGTCAGAAATGGTTTGCCTCGTTCAGGAAGAAGAATGAGAATACTGACTTTGACACAAAGACGCCAACACCATTCCTAAATGTACGAATCACGAAGGCTTCCTCTTTCACTTCACCTTCACCGCGTGTCTTCGAAACCTCGCCCCTGCCTTTCAACGCCAGCCCCACATAGAACTCGACACTCGCTCGACCAGCCATCTGAGCCATTCGATGGCGGCGGTTAATGACATCAAGAACCCTTTCTACATGCGACTTCGAGTGTAACGAGCCGTGCAGCGGCGTGAAACCGATGGCAGCAGCGAGCTGGCGGTGAACAAGAACATCTGTAGAGTTTTAGCGAAAGACGAAGAGTCTCAGACTAGCTGGTATCTCACCTGCATATCGTCGGATGGGGCTAGTGAAATGAGTGTATATGTCGCTTGCGAGGCCATAATGTTTGAAGGTATCCTTTGCTACGCTTCCAGAGCAGAAGTATTCTGCAGAAAGCATGCAACGGGTAGCCATGATACGAACGAGGGTGTTGAAGGCGGGCTCTGACGGATCCTGAAGAAGACGTTAGCGTGAAGTCGCCAACAGCACTACGTGTACATACTATACATTTATCCAACGAGTCCGCGAGCGCCCCTGAACTGCTGACATCCAGCGTCAACCCTTTCGTCTTCCTCAAGATATCTTGCAGCTTTTCGAAATTGGTCTTGGGCGGTGGTAAATGCCTTCTGAGCACAGCTGTCTGAGGGAAAGATTCTTCGATCTTCCTAGCCACGCTAACATTTGCCAGTAACATGAACTCTTCCACCAAACTATTGGTTTCGCGGAGCTCTTTTTGTTCGACATCGATGGGGTCAGACGACTCGGCGCTGTCTAAGTGGATTTTTACTTCTGGCGACGCAAGGTTGAGAGCGCCAGCGGCCATTCGTTTGGCTTTTAGTTTGATGGCAAGTGTGTTGAGGAGTCGGATGGAGGTTGTTAGCTCGTCTTGTAAATGGCTGGAGGATCCGCATAAGTATGTATAGCAAGGGATGGAGATGTCCACTTACGGGTCATCCTTTCTGATCTGCGCCTCTTCATATGTGAACGCAGCTTTGGATTTGATGACGGACTTCGTGAACCGCACGTTGACGATATCAGCATCCGGTGTTAGTTCCTATAACAAAAGTGAGCAAGTAGTATGTGATGGGCAGGGAGACCACAGACTAACCCAGATACAAGAGAAGGCTAGACGCTCTACGAAGGGCCTTAGGGAGCAAAGATTTGTACCAAGTAGAGACGGTAGCATATCAATGCGGTTATCGACAAGATAAACAGTAGTTCCCCTAGCAGCTGCTTCGCTGTCCATCGGATTGTCAGGATGAACGAAATGCGACACATCCGCAATATCTGAGCACGTCATAAGTTAAGTAGGATATCAACCAAACAATGGAAACAAGGTGTAACTTACGAACACCGGCCTCGATGTTCCCATTCGGGAGCAACTTCGCATGCAGGGCATCGTCAATATCTTGACATCCCGGCGGGTCAATACTGCACACAATTAAATCCCTTAAATCTTCCCTGTCCCTCCAAACCCTCTCAATATCTCCTTCACCTTTAGGGGGTACTACCCACTGTTCCCCTTCCGCGGGCAAGCAATCCAGAATTGCCTTCCCAAATGGTCTATAGGGCACTTCAAACTCCAGCAGCAGACTTTCTTGCTCGGCCTCTTTACTCTCAACTTTGCCTAATGCGCGTACGAAGTGGCCTTCGGGATAGCGCGAGGTCGTGTCCCATCGATCAATAGTGACTAGAATTTTTTGGTTGAGCAGTGTCGGTGCTTGCCGGGTCCGCAATCGGATTCTAGGAAGTAACCTAGAGACAGGAGTCGCGAAAACAGTTTGGGTGGAAAGTGAGGTTGTGAGGGTAGAAGTGAGTGAAGTACTGTCAATATGGCATACGTAGGCACGCCAATTACGTTTGATAATCCCGACGACGCGGCCTGTGGGTTGTCTTTCAGACGGTGGTTTTTGACTGGCGGTTCCTGATAGTACTTGGGATTCTTTTGCCATGACTTCTTCGCCGTTTTCGTCTCCTTCTTCCCCCGAATCTTCTGCATCATCGTTCTTGAGTGTAGCTTTCGGTAGATCGTGAGTTGAAAAATTTATAGATTTCACGCAGATCGAATGACGTACCCTCCTGATCAACGACTTCGTCGGCGGGTGCCTTCCAGTCCTTCTCCGGAAACACTTCGACAACGACGATGTCTCCCTGCACTGCCCGGTTCATATTCTCTCGGCCCACCAGCAGAATAGGCTTGGTAAATGCCGGGACAGGTACACTCCCCTGCGAAAACAGAAATAAGTTCAAGTTGATTAGATGGTCAATGCCGCTTACTTCTAGGTAATTATATTGATTGGCATTAAAGTGCCCCTGGTGGAGCTCGCCAGCCTTCACTCCGGCAATTAATGTGGAAGATGGAAGGTACTGTAGCACGCGATGTCAACAAGGAGACGCTCACTACTCAGTGAGAACTCACATCAGGGTAAAGCGCTTGTCGTCCTGCAGCAGCTTTCGTTGGTTCAATCTCTTCAGACCCAGCGGCTGAAAGTAGATCAAGGAGTTGATTTGCAGCTTCCATCCCTTCAACGTAATTTCGTACTGCGTTTGGATGTCAGCACAACCAATGATACTCGGAAGCAGCATAAAAACCTGATATAGACGTTATGCCTGCTTTTTCAGCTTTCTGCCGATTGGCAGCATCTTCAGTCATCAAGACAATTTTAGGGAGAGTAGGTTGAGGCTGGCCGCGAATGGGAGGATGCGTTAAGGAAATGTGGGAGCTGTACCAAGCTGCAGCGGCTCGAATACCTATGGAAATCATTTAGCGGGTTAGGAAAGGATTTCTAATGAGGTAGCACACCTCGATCGTTTCGGTCATTGGGTGTTTCATTCTCCTCTCGAACAATGGCGGTTTCTCTACCTTAGCAAGGTTGGTCATGTACTAGTGATAAGAGGTTGAAAGAGCACGGACGAGCGATATTCATTGTAGAAGACCCATATCCGCTTGTCTTCTGACTTGGTAAGCGCCTTCAAGCGATTATACAGCGGCAAAGATCTGTGTCGGACTTCTTCAATGACAGTTTGGAGGAGAATCATTGGCGGATTGAAAAGAGTGGATTCAATGAGGTCCATCTTAGAAAAAGGACTAGTCAGATCTAAGATACTTGTGGATAGGGTTGCATCACACCTGTGCTAAAAAAACGTTCGTATCAGGCAGCACGAAGTGTCCATTCGGGAAGAGCTGGTGTCCTAGACCGCCTCCAACAGGCAACGGGTCTTCCATAACGGTTGTGCATTCTCTGCAATCCTCTATTCCACAGTTGACATCGTCTCTTAGGTATCTCTCGCGAAGTACTGTATTAAAAGATTAGAACAAATGAGCTGATGTGCACTTGGCAAGGCCTGACCTTTGATGACTTTTCCTCGAGCTGTTTTCTTGAAGAATTTCCGCTGTGTAATGACAGCTTCAGTTTGAGGCCTTTTCCTAATGGTTATCTCGACCATGATGTCCTGGATCGTAGCGGTCCGGGTCAAAGCAGGGCTAAGCGCGCTTGCTCTGTACCTTGTTTGGACTCGAAGCGCGCTCAAATAGCCCCTCACTCGTCTACATCCTTTAACCACGCTCATCGGCAGCACTCAATACAATGACTACTACTATCAAGTATTGTCGTGTGAAATAGCTGGGAGGAAGCACTCAGCCATTTTTTGGCCCCGAGATTCGTGTTGTCCAGCTGACTCTTTTACGCGTAAGCGGCTCTCCAGACGTTCTCTTCGGACCGCAGGTCATTCGATTTCTTTCCAAACTACACCCAGAGGTACTGATAATGGTTTTTACTTTGAAGCAGGTAGAAGAACACAACAACTCCAAGTAATGCATCTATAAATCAAGACAACCTAAACTAATGCGTTCAAGTAGATCTTGTTGGGTTATTATCAATAATGAAGTTTACGACGTGACAGACTTCCTCCAAGTGCGTGAGCTTCGCCTTCGTTTCACTAAACCAGCTCAGTCTTGGATTCAGAAACATCCTGGAGGCGCTAGTATCATCCTCAAATACGCTGGTCGCGACGCGACTTCAGTCTATGAGCCTATTCATCCCAAAGATGCTCTTGAAAAGAATCTCTCCCCCTCGCAACATCTTGGTTCATTGGATGCGGCTGCTATCAGCAAGCTCGCTTTTGACAAGGAAACAGCTCCGAAGACCAAAGACGAAATTCGGGTTGAGGAGGCTCTAAAGCAGAGACCCCCTCTGCATCGCATACTGAGCCTGGCTGATATGGAGGTATTCCATGCTGTCTTAAAGCCGCCTCATCACTCTGACAACGATTTAGGATGTTGCCAGAAGGATCTTATCATTCAAAGCACTGTCTTTCTATTCTGCAGGCACAGATGACGAAATCAGTAAGCCCGCTTTCTGCAGTGTTAATTTGAGTTGACTCTGAAAAATGCTAGCTCTTCATGAGAATGCGCGCGCATTTTCTCGATTCTTCTTCAATGCTCGTGTCATGCGTCCTGTGTCCAAATGTGATCCTTCTACTACGATTCTTGGGTATAATTCCCCTTTACCGATATTTGTCTCCGGAGCTGCAATCGCTAAGCTCGGACATCCACTCGGTATGATTAGGTCCAAACATTTTGTCTCCGCTCTGACTCAGTCGCTTTAAAGGCGAATTGAACATCACGAGAGCCTGCGGCTCGGCAAATATCATTCAAATGGTCTCGACATACTCCTCCATGTCACCTGCTGAGCTCGCTGCGAATGCTTTACCTTCGCAAACTTTATTCTTTCAGCTGTACAAGACGAAAGATCAAGCAGAAGCCACGAAACTGGTGAAAGAGGTGGAGAAACTGGGGTATAAAGCTATATTCCTGACAGTGGATGCACCTGTGATTGGGAATAGAGAAAGAGATGTGAGAAGCCCCTGGGTGCTTGAAGCAGAACAAGAGGGACCGAAATACTACCAAGAAGGCGATGAAGAAGGCCAAATCAACGTCCTAGGAAGTAGTACCCAAGATGTTTACTTATTTGACCTGGATATGACTTGGGAGACGGTATTACCATGGTTGCGCAGTGTCACTAAGTTACCTATAGTCCTCAAAGGTTAATCTCTGATCATTTTTTTCTTATCTTAACTCGCTCATAGTCACTCTCCATAGGTGTCCAGTGCGTTGAGGTAACGAGGCTTTCGCAATCTGTTCTCTGCAGGTAGTGCAATAATCGTGATCATTTACCTGCTTTTGTAGGACGCTGTGCTAGCCGCTGAGGCTGGGATGGACGCTATACTGCTCTCGAACCATGGTGGTATGTTCTTTTGTTTTCAATCCAACCAGGTTGTATCTCACATGAAATTTTCTTAGGACGACAACTGGAATAGTAGGTGTATTGACATCTTACCATGTATACGACAGAACACGCTGACGATAAACAATTAGTTCCTTACCGCCGTTAGAAGTCCTCTATCGAATTCGTCGAGAGAGGCCCGATGTATTTGACAAGATTGAAGGTACGCTGATTAATTGAATGCTCATGAATGCGTCTGTTGATATGTGTCCCAGTGTATATCGATGGTATTTTCTTCTAATCAGAGTCCAATGACATCGCTTTAACATGGATTCATCAGGTGGAATTCGACGCGCAACAGGTCCTAACTAGACAACTTGTTTCTTGCTCACTGGACTAATCTTATTAATATTTCAAGATGTTTTGAAAGCTGTCTGCCTAGGAGCCAAAGCAGTCGGTCTCGGTCGAGCGTTTCTTTACGCCCAAAGCGTAAGACATTTCTTCCTCGTTTGAGCTTTCTCATTGGTTGAGACGAACTCATGTTTGCAGGCTTACGGCGAAGCGGGAGTGTCCAAAATAATCAGCATCCTTCGCCGGGAGATAATTTCGGGCATGCAGCTTCTTGGTGCTGCGAGTGTCAAGGATCTGACACCGGACTTGGTATGGATTCTTTCTATGTGCTCGAATGTGATGATATTGATGAAATTGGTTGCCAATCACTCGAAGGTTGAACGGGTCGACTGGGAACCAGTGTTGCGCTCCAAGCTATGAGAATTATGTGCTGGATGAGTGCTACAAGACGATTGCAGAAGAGTTTTTGAAGATTGCAAATGAATGATTTCTTTTCTTCATGTTACTGTATTGGTCAATGAGAATTGCGAAGTAGTGAAAAAATCCATTAGCACCTAGTAATTAGCGCCCGAGGAACAAGTGAGCGCTAAGCGTTTCAGCGCGCCCACGTGGTCGGCTCTGTTCGTGACCGATCGCGCTCGCTTCAAGTGGCCCCTGCGCCCCGCCGCTTTAGCACCATCTACTCCGCATCTACTTAAGTTTGCGACTAGACATTGTATGTCCCTACTCCTCCGAATACGAAAACTTATTGACAAGCTTCCTTGAACATTTCCCAAGGCCTTTTCTTATTATGTCCCTTTCCGATGTCGAAAGGATCTCTGCTATGGTGTCTTGCTTAGGAGGACCTCTGTTTTCTACTTCAGAGTTAGAATGGGCGACTGAGCTTGCAGCGGGGAGAAGTTTAATTCAATGGCTTGCGTCTCAAGTAGAAGTACCGGAAGAAGAGCATGACGATGGTTTAGGGCTTCGCGCAGCGCTCGAAAGAATTGCTTTGGAAGATGAGGAGGTTCAGATGTGAGTAATCTTGCGCTGAAATTCATAACTCCTTCTGACACACTATGCCAGCTTGAAGCGACTTAAACAGCCTGTTAAGAACCCAGATAGCGCTCCCCCCACAATTGTATCAACCGATTACCTGCCACCGAGCAGACGAAGGTTCGTTGGCAAGTTTACGCTACCCTCTCCTTCCACTGACCGAGATTGTCAATGTAGCTTACATTGCACTCTTCTTGACAATCTTTCCTATTCTACTGAGGCTGAAGTCACCCTACTGAAAGCCAGACTGCAACAGACGAAGTGAGTTACCATTTACTTGTGGACCAATGTCTACATTCACAAACTTTATTAGACTTGCCTCTAAGCAACTATCTCGAACTGTGAAGGCGATAAAGTTGGAGCTTGAGAGACTAGATGAGGACATTCACCAGCGAGAGGAAGGGCTTGCGGAGCTGTCTATCAAGGTACGTTCCAACCTAGTCTTCTCTGTAGAATCGCATTCTGACGATGTACAGATGGATACTACGCTTTCACACACAATCCGACAGTCTTGTGAAATTCTTGACGAGCTTGAACTGGAACCGCAGGCTTCACAAAGCGAATGTTTGTGCTGCTTTCTGTTTTGTGCGTCACAGACAACAACCTGATCATTCAATAAAGCCGTGTCTCAACCTGGTGCAATTACTGCCATGCTTGCTGCGTCTCTGGAGAATCGCTCTGGAGCTATTGAACATATCACCCAGCAATTGGAGACGATCAACATGTTCCAACAACGACTGCCTGTTTCTCAAGACTTGGAGTCCGAAGCGTCACGATTGCAAGCTCTTCTCCTTCCCGGGAATCGTGAGAATCCGAGCCTTCGATCCTTGGCTGAAGAAAGTGCATTTCGGGACCGATTACGAGAGTTCGCTGAATTGCTGAAGAAGACAAACGACGATGACGGCGAGATATATGATATACTGCAACAAGTTGGCACCCATGTTGAACATGACAGGAGCGCCAGAGACGTTGATGTTGCCGAAGAACTGAACATAGCTTGGAGTATTGATCAAGCAGCGATCTTGCAGGCTCGGGCACTGACACTTGAGAGTGTGAGTAGACTTTTGCCCTTGCGCTGGATCCATGCTTAGCTACTACATTTAGGCGCTGTTTAAATTCGACAATGCAGTCCTTCCGCCTCTCCATAAACTACATAAAATCTTATATGAGAGGCAGTCCTTCATACAAGACACTACGGCTACTCTTGGAGCCCTCGAGGAAGAAATGGAAGAGGTGACTGATCATTTACAGAAGAATGGTAGCCAACAAGAACCTGCAGTATTGCAATCCATTCATAATGTTCATGAAGCAAAGTTTGAAGATGAGATCAGGGAGACCCTGAAACAGCTGAAAAGTACGGATGTGTTCATTTAGGATGTCTTTCCTCTAATATGGTTCTGCAGGTCTCCGGCCTCCAGATCTTTCTCCTCTGGTGCTTCTAGACCAAAACGATGTTCTAGCTGAACTACGTGCATTGCGAGATAGAAATCAGTCACTCGATGTACAGGAGGATCGCTGGACTGCCTCGTTACCTTCAGCTCTGAATTTTCTGCAAGTCCTATATATATTTCAGTTATTTCCCTGTCATTCTCAATATCTTTTTGACACAGTCAATCAACACATAACGCCGCACTCGCTACTACCTATGCACATTCAGCTCTGAATACGTCACCGCCTTATAATCCATCACCGAGTACTATCAACCTGCAGGATGACGCCAAGACAAAAAGCGAGCGGTTGGTATCGGCGGTTCAGACGTTGCAGAAGGTCTGTACATCACTTCTAAATTCTGTGAGGATGAGATGGCTCATTCACATGGGACACGCAGGGAACGGAGTCCGCGGAGAGCAAACGAACCCAGCGAAAGCTTAAATCGTTTGTAGATCGATGGAATGCAGTCTCTACATGAAAGCTTGCTGAGTCGCTCGCATGTCGCTGTAGCATGATTCTTCTTATTCTATACCTGGCAACCCAAGTAGTCTATCCTAGCAAAAGCTAAACGAAGTTCTGAGAGTGTGAGGTTGACCTCAGCGACACCCAAAAGTTGCCTTCCTTTTCTGGCCTGAAGCGCCCAAAATCAAGCGCCCACTTTCTCTTTCTCTTTCTCCTTCGTTGAAACGTTGAAATGCTACTGCCCCAATCTGATTTGTCTTTCATTGACATCGAATTTGAAAATGAGAAAAACCACGCTTTCTCCTACCTTCGAAAAGAATCCTTGGATATTTACAATCGTGTACATTCCATAGAAGAAGATATCAAGTTCGTGAACCAAGTCCACAATGCATATCCCAGTCTACCACTTCTACGTATGTCCTTCGAAATCTTGTGCGATGTGCCTCATTCGTTCGATCACTTCAATCTGCAGCAAATTTACGGTGTGGTGCTTGGTACACCGATCCTACTATCGTGGGCCACGTTTTACAAGTGTTGGAGGCTACCGAATGTTCATCCAATACACTTAGGCTACACCAGTCCCCGCCTACTTTAAATCGACTGACGGGCATTTTTCAAATTGGAATTTCAATCTTAGACGGCCTAATCTACATCTACTACCACTTATATCTGAACATAAGGGGTCCGTGGTAGCAATACCTACTCATTGGTATCAACACCGCTGATAGCATTCCAGGATCGTACTAGTGGACTCAACAAGGTCAGGAAAACGAATACCTGATGCCTTGTCCAAGACCGTACCAATATGGTGTGCGGTGATAAATCGTGCAATACTTCTGCGCTATGCGAATTCATTGCCACCTCCGGCAGACTCTCAGTGGGATGTGGCTCTCCATACTCCTCCGGGCTCAGTCAGCAGCCAGGAACACGCTCAAATTGAACGGCTTCTTGATGGATGGGCGGACTCATTAAACGTCAGTAAATGTTAATTGATGTTCTTGCTGCCTCGGTCCTCATATCATGAATTTATAGAAATCATCCTATGATCTACCACGCCTACTACAGCCACTCAGACCTATATGGATTACGCCTGCGTCCTCGGTGTTCCCCAGTTTTTCAGATGCAGAAAGGTCTTTTTTACCGATAATATGCGTATCTGCTTCCGCTCGAGTTGAGGAGGGGTCAGACCGTCGAAGCGGTGGTTATGTGTATATACAAGGTTCTGGCGACGATCATGAACTGTGGGGAATGGTGAGATATATTTACTTCCTCCTCCTGGAACACGACCTTTTCATGATTTTCAGGGACTGGACCCGGCCACGTTTTGGAGGAATTGTGGTCAGATCCTGTCTTCAGATCGATCGCGTATTGCCAGCGTCGTCTCTTCAATTGTTTTGGAATCTCGCAAAGGAGAATCCGCTCGAGCACCCTCTATCATCTCAAAGGTGGATGGTCGCCTTTTGCTCTGCTCTAATTCCGACGTAGGCGTGAGTGAGACTGGAGATTCCTTCCAGTTTAAGACCAATTCTGGTGCTGCCCCTCGTGATATGGCGTTTGTTACGATAACACAACATGGTTTCGATGACCTCAAAGAGGAATTGCCAACTGTCCTGAAATTTAAAACCTCCGAGGGAAAGAAGGGGCAAACACAGTTCCTGAAGACCGTTCTCCCGCGTTCCATAGACTTCATACACAACCATCTATCACGAGGAATGCGCATTTGTATCTCTTGTGACACTGGTAAGGATATCAGTATTGGTGTCGCCATCGCAGCTCTGCAGAAATTCTTCGATGAAGATGGAGACCTCGTCGATGAGGGATCCAAGGAGATACCGGGTAAATCATTTCATCACTACACATGTTGTTAATCACTAAAGTGTACTACATTTCAGACAAAAACACAATCCGGAAACGGTTAGAATGGATCATTGCTGATCGCCCAGAGGCCAATCCCTCTCGAAACACGCTGAAGAGGGTGAACGAGTTCCTCTTAACGTCAAGCTCTTTCATAGTAAACAAACGATGAAAGAACAGTCGTCTTCCCTTATCGTTGAGCAATGGCAGGCTGTGAGAGCATACTCTATCTCTTTGAGACTTCCCTTCACGCAGAGACAATCCATAACAGGTGCCTTAGACCAAGCTGCCAGTTAGCCTGATGTAGGGATACTCCGCGCGTTGAGTTCCATGGATGCAAGAGTGCTGTAGACCGCCAGTTGGAAGGTGGCGTGCACACCAGGGTTGTATGTTGATGGAACGATCCAATAGGTTCCCTTGTTTAAGGAAGTCAGAGGCGTAGCGACGCCTGATATTGCATCGTCATACGCTCCAGAAGTGGCAACATGCTCTTCGACGACCTTTTCTCGTGAAACGGCGTAGACAGTTACGTTCAATGATGCACCGGATGTTCGCCGAACAACCTGTAGACGGACTCTAGAAAATCAATTGATTTACCATCTGTAATATAATTTTAGTGAGAAGTACTCACTTGATTTGAGCTGATGAAGGTAGGTTTAGCTCGAACACTGGGTTCTGAAAGTACTTATTGAAGATTGGAGCTCCGGCAGCTGTTGAATCATTCCTTTGAGCGTCGTTAGGCACGAAAAATTAGTGAACTGAGTTGAGGGCTCACCAGGCTCCCTTCAGGACCTTGCTGTACATGCCAGCTCCTTCCTGGGAAATTCTAGAAACACTGAACCTCTCGGAACTGCCAATGGTTAACGAGAATGACCCCGACTGGTAAGGTTCAAAGGTGGATACAATGACATTGTAGCTCCCAGCTAAAACTGAATGAATTAAAAGACCTCAACCTGCGCAGTATTACTCACGTGAAAGTTCTATACTGACTCTAGCAAAGCCATACGCATACCTCCCAGAAACTGCCACAATATCTTTTTGTGACGGCCTGAAAGTAATAGTCCGGCCACAGTCAGCCCAGTCTTCACTTCACATCAGAGAAAACATACTCAAAGACTCGTTCTCCTTGCGACCATACGACCATAATATGGACCGGCAGGTCCTTATTCGAGTGTACTGTCAGATTGACTTTGGCCTTGGATCTACATGGGACCTGCTTCGGAGGATGAATGCGGAGGTGATATTGGGGATTGATCATGAACGTAGGATTCGTGGAGTTCCCTCCGGAATTCCTAATGGTCAATTCGTCATTAAGCTACAGATCGACTTAGTGCGGAGCCAGTACATTGGTGGGAGGCGCTACCTTTTCTGTAAATAAAGGACTGGATGTCCTCTCTTCCCAAGCAATTCTTGTTTGTGCTGCGTATACCGTCACTGAGAATCCGACGTCTTCTGGCGGTCCATCGTATAGTGCAGAAATGGATATTGTTCCAGACGATTGTAGCGGGGGAATTTTGACTCTATTCTATACAGAAGTCAATGTGCTGATTACTTACAGGAGAAAAATAATCACCAAGGTATGGGAGCTGTTTGTATATCTTCCCTGATGATGGGTTAAACACTCGGTAACTGAAGAGATAAATGTGAGCCTAACCCTCCAAGCAATGGCTTGCCCGTTGCACACAATCGAGTTTCCGGTCAAGTCGTCCTCTACTTGCGTTTTCAGAGCAATATAGGCTGATCTTTGTCTTGTGTCACGAACGTGTCTAGTGAGTAGCACCCATATTTCTCCGTCTTTGGTGTCGCTAGGACGACGAATGTTGACGCGAACTTGGCGAGAAGACGCTAGCTCAAAACGATGAGACTACGGTAGGATATCGGAAATGTGTGATACTAACAGGTTTCCTTATCCCTCATTCTCCACATCCTGAACAGATTCACTTCAGATGAGCCACGGTAGTTTTAGCCCGAAAGATGACATACCCGTGGTACACCAAGGTTGATTCCCATCTCTGGGGATTCCAGCTGAGGTATACACCATCAAACAGGTTGAGCACCTCGGACCAGGAGATGTATAGAACCCCTGAAGAATTTACGCATCAGTAAGTGTTCCTGTAGGGTCGAGTGGGTCCACAAACTGGGCTTTTGGCGAGAAGACACGATCGGATCGGTGGAGGAAACCCAGGAATCCAGCACTGTGAGAGTGCGCTCACTGTCAGTCTCACATATATCTGTGTCACGAATCAAATCTTAATGCAATGCAAATACACTGACAATTTACTTAGGCGGCTCACCAATAACTGCGTAACTGTGAGCCGGCAGTAGACGAATGTCATGTTGATTAACCAAGTCAGAGCCAGTCCCAAGGGTCATTATACATTGTCCTTTGGTGCGAAAAAGTCAACCCTGTACCTGAAACGATATTTATCTAATGGGACATACCAGAAGTAAATCCTTCGAAGATTCTAGTCCATGTGCGTTCTCTCTCAAAATCAGGGCTGAGAGCATAGATAGTCAGGGCCTAAGCTAAGTAGACCGAAACTTGATTTCCCTACCTCTTAATATCAATATGTTCTGGTATCCACCCCAATAGAGTACTACCATGTGTTAGCAAAACGTGTGAAAGATTAAATGATACGCACTGAATGTCAATACATGAATTTCTATGATGCATAGAGTGTCAGTCTAGTACACCTCGAGAAGCTAAGATTTACTTACGACCCCGGGAAATCATAACCACCCATTAGGGTCAAATACTGAATGTATTCAATCCATGGAGTCCGAACAGCAGCTGACAATCCACTCACCCCTTTCTCAATCAGACTGGGCCAAACCGGTGACATCTGCGTCGGCTCCGCGATTACATCAGAGGAAGTACAGTTTAAACATAAAGGTATATCGAGAGTTGGATGGTAGGGTAGCCGATCGTCAATTGCTGTATTACCTAGAGTCAGTATTACCCGTCGGCGGGCTGGTCGAATCTGTGCTTACTTATCTAGAGCAGATGATTTACATCTCTATCAAGACAGACGATATCAAGAATACATACCCGTCTCCAATGACCATTAAAGAACAGTTTGAGTTCATAGATGTCTGCTGCTCCATGAGATGTTGCCGCTGGGTTTACTTTGCGTATTTGGGAGGGGTCATGCAAAATCGGCTCAACGAGCTAGTAAAATGTCAGCAGCGGCTATAACATTAGCAAGATAGTCAACCGACATTGGTTCCAAAGCGACGGGCGTAATCCAGACAAACTGCAATAGAGGCACACACTGAACAGTCGGACACTATATTTTGATAAATATCTTGAGGAAGAAGAAAGGTATTTGCCGAGCTGGACGCGCGCTTGCCACACCGTTTCCAGATAGCTGTCATTTCTTCTTGTAGTGACGACAAAGAAGGCTCTCTGGGCTCCCTGCAGACGTGTAAATGACTTAATAAGTAGCCAAAGGGGTCTTCGTACCCCGGAACTTCGGATTGCTCGTTCCATAGCGGATAAATTGTGCCATTGACGACTCCGCCTTTCTTCAACACGTAGTATTGCTCCTCTTCGTCGCGAGATGGATAAGGCTTTTGGTATTACCCTGAGGATATATATACTTACGCGGAGAAAAATGATCAATGATAGCTGGCGTTAGCTGCAATGCCGAGTCGAAGCTGCTTTCTATTCCCGTATGTTTAATATCAGTGGTCCCTGAACTTGGCCTCGACTTTCCGGTAACCTGCTTGATTCTTTCGGCTCTTTCAAGAGCTTTGTCTGCTTGGCCTCTCCATATTGATTTGTCCCTTTCCGTAGCAGAAGCTGATCTACACAGATGGAGAAACGATTCCGTGGCTTTGATATATAGGCGGAATGCTGAATCATAGTCTCGTGCCAGCTCTGCCTTCGTGGCTTTCGCATATGTCGACTTCGAGATCACAAACGTGAGTATAGGCCGTTAAATGGACGACATGATGCGTACTTCAGCGTCTTTCGCCGGCGATCTTTGCATGAGAGAATTGAAGGGAACGTGGTACTAGTCGAGGACGGCGAACCCCAGAATGGAAAGTGCTTTGTTTGGAGTCAAGGTGATTGATGAACACTATGTACAGCTTCGGATAGGGTTCAAAACGCCAAGGCGAGGCCTAATAAGTAGCCGGATTGGCATGATACAACATATGTATATATTACAATATTGTACGAAGTGAAAGAAAACCCTCATGTCATTACGAAGATGAAGTGAAGGCGTTGAAATTATAGACAAGTGGCCGTTCTTCAAAGCAGAAGTCAGATGCTAAGCACTGGGCGACAACGATACCATCGCGTGTCATTACAGCTTTCATCCCTCTTCCAGGCTTTAGAGAACGAGAAAGTTTGTTAACGCCTCTATTCACAGTGAAAAATTCGACGTCGTCATCTCCTGCATATAATTGGATCTTTGCAGGTGACGCAGCAAATACGATCACCCAACAGCGGTCGTCAGTCTATACTTGCTCAGGTCAGAACCATCCGTGCGTGCAAGACGTGGCTATACAAGGATAACCCACCAAGTTCCAATTATCGGGTCGGGGGACTGAGTCTTGAGAGGCGATCGCGTTCTTCGGATGTGGACGGGCCCACATGAAGATTCGATCTCGGTCGATTGGAAGACTGCGTCCGTGCTTGAAGGCGCGGCTAAAATATGCAGTAAGGTGCAGCCAAGCGTCATGAGGATATCCATCGACCCAAGCTTGAGAATTGGGCTGAGCGCCCTTGATTGGGCCAATGTAATGTGATTCTCCATAATCTAGTCCGAAACTTGAGAAACTGAAGGACTCAAAAATGAAGGTAGGCTTAAATTACCGTTCCAAGAGATGATTTGAACAATGTCGACTTTATCTCGCATAGAAATTAATTGCTCCCACCTCCGGACGAATAACCAGTCATCTCCTCGGTATATCCACTTCGAAATTACTTATCAACCAAACAGGCTAAGGTTACCGGGATAAGGGATTAGGTACGCACGTTCTTATTCCAGCTATCAGGACCGTAATGCTGAGAAGGCCCGCGGTAAATGAGCATTTTCTATCGGACCAGATTGATTAGACGCAATCACCGTAAAGAACCATGGTGAGACAGCCGCCATGAATGTGCGCCCATTGAGATGTTTGATGTGATGATCATCGCTATCAAGTGTCGGGCACTCTACTTCATGGCGGGGGCTCTTCGAAGTGAGATGTAGAGGCCAACTCCCGTTCCACTACAAGGTTGTTAACTGAGAGGAACCGAAGGGGTACCTGGTACACACTAACATTGAACACACCATCCAAACAGGACAGTTTCGGGTATTCCACGGGGTCAATAAATAAGGAAGGGATATAATGAATCTAAGAGCGGTAATGAGTACAAAGTAAGCACCAGCAACATCAAAAGCCCTCACCGAAGTATTGGCGGTTTCTGATAGATGTTTTTTCACGAAATGCCATGCCTCGTCCAAATTTGAATGGCCAAAGAAGCTCCTCTCGCCGGCAAAAGTAGAAACGACAAGTTTGCCTTCGTATCGGAACATTCGATCGTCTTTCCCGAACTTTTTCAGATACACACTTAGATACTTTACATCGTTTTGATTCTCCGCAGGGATGGAGAATCGGGGAAGATCAGAAATGTGACGACATTAATGGTGACCCGAGCAAAGGGATAGTTTTCACCTCATATCAAAGCTCATGAAGAAATAGAAAGGAATTTGCGTCTGAGAGGCAGCATTGAAGCAATCTGCTACCCGGTCGACCTGCCACGACTCTTTGCCGACATTGAGGACGAAGCCGTCTCTGAAACGTTAGCGATTCACGATCCCTCAATCCGAAATGAGAAAGGCTTTGAGATACATAGCGGCCCTATGAGCTAACTCAATATCTTCAAGCCAATCTTGAACACTGTACGGCTACTTTCAGCTTTAGTTATGCGCACTGAATCGGATATTCATGAATTTTCTACAACGCACATATGTGTTTCCGACCATGAAGCTACAGATAAGGCTCATTGAGCACGAGTAGCTTTGGCCTAGGGGAATTCTCACTGGGCAAATACATGTCTTGTCATGGTTTCACTGTCAGTGAAATTGGGAAGAGCATAAGATTGGGCTCTCACGCTCTGCCTGCATCGCGGCTTTCTCCACTCATCCACTGGCTTCTCCTCTTGTACTCTCACAGTAAACAGCTTCTCCACGCGGCTTCCAGTTCGTATCTCACGAAAATACAATCGAGTCTCTTTCAAGAGATAAACCTAAATAGAATGTGTGAGATACCACGATATTTCATGCCTGCCTCTTGTGTCCTGCTTAGGTTTTCTCTCTCAAGGGCGTTTACGTATCAAGAACTGAGTAGCAGCCTGAGTATATCTCAGCAAACGGCGCAGCAATTGAGTGCGGGTGTATTGTACCTTCTCGTCTCAAAAGGCGCGAGTCTCATCAATCGACATGCATCCTGAGTATATCTCAGCAAACGGCGCAGCAATTGAGTGCGGGTGTATTGTACCTTCTTGTCTCAAAAGG
>RCHF01000433.1:0-19949 GCA_003987895.1 Neonothopanus nambi | reverse complement strand
CATAAGTCACATATTGGTATCAGTCAGCTTGAAGAAGCTCGTAAGGAGTTGAACATCACACGAGGTCTTGAGGCAATCGGAAATACTCGATTCTGCACTGTCATTCATGCAGCCATGTCACTACGTGATTGTATGCCAGCCCTCAAGAAAGTTGTAGCTCGAGGTGAAGTCAACTTCGAGGTATGACAGCTCCTTTCTATGCTCTACATTGATTGTACTAATACTCATCAAACTGATAGGATTTCGAGACATACTATGAGTCTGCTTCGACAAGCTCTCGCGATACCTTTGAGTTCGAATTTGGCCTGTCTCAGCTCATCACACTGGGTCTTCCTATCGCGAAAGCACTTCATTGCCTTGAATCCAACGACGCCAACCCTTGCGATGTTTATCTTCTGGTGCATGCCATCATGTTTGAGATTGAAGAGGCCCTTAACGACCGAAAAAAGGGATTTCCAGATGCTCTTCGCCACCAGGTTCTCGGAATCATGAATCGTCGATACTCGCAGTTGTTTGATACGAAATCCAAAGGCAATATTGCAAGCAAAGCGTATCTGGCAGCCGCCTACCTCAATCCGAGTAAGTTTTTTATCTTCGCCATGGATCGGTCAGCTAAAGTTCTCCTTTTTGCGTAAGACCTCATTGAACCAGACTCAAATGTGTTCCGGGATGAGGATACAAGCAATGTCTCTGAATCTCTTCGAGGCATCCGCCACCCATCAATCTTCAAGGAGATTGCCCGATATCTCTGTGAGGAGCTGTCTGCAAATGAGATTGCTGCTGAGGGAGGCCGTCGAGAATTCACACAGTATCGTGGGCAGGCAGTGGAGTTCAAGAAGAGATTCATGCAAGAGTTCCAGGCATATGCACGTCGGCTCTATCCTTACAAATTTCCACTCAATGAGAAGGAGCCTCAAGCTGTTTTACGCTGGTGGAAGGTTCTTGAAGGGAGCAATGAGGCTCAAATCTTACCAGTGCGTGTGTCATTTACATGTTCTCCTTAATCAGCGAGTCTGAAATAAATGGTAGCATCTCGCAATCAAGTTGTACTCCCTTCGGGTGAATTCTATGGCTGAGGAACGCACAGTCTCCCGGTTCACTTGGTTGACACCACCGCAACGTAGCCGCATGAGAGTGAATACAATGGTTGCTATAACACAAGTTGGCCAATACTATCAGGCTGAGCGAAAGGTGAAGAGTTGATTATAATCATTCTTGTACATCGCTGACAGGATTTTAGGAAGCTACTCAACAACATACCAGCCGGAATCCTACAATACACTTCCACTACGTCAAGAACAGCTTTCGAGGCTCGACATCTCATCCAGAGACCAACGAAGTGCTATACGATGATGAGGGGGATTCTTGGATGGATGGAGGCAGTGAGGATGATGCTTTAGAGGAAGGATTATCAACAGAGGAGTCAGGAGAAACTTCAACTGGTGTCGCACCTCCAGCTGACGACACGGCTCTACACGTTAACTTTGTGAGCCGGTCATCTCAAGAAGTCACTAGCCTGCTTGCAGAGGAGAAGCCAGGCAATGATATCAGCCTTGCACCTCGCAAATTTGACGCTTCTGGACTGGCAACAGTTGAAGACTCTTCGGATGATGATCTTACATTAGAATTTGAGTAGTAGAGCGAGCTTGTAACACCATAGAAGTAGCTCGCCGTTGTGCGCGACGGTCTCGAAAATAGGCCACGTATGTGGTCACGTGACTAGTTACGAACCGGTTCCGAACCGGGGAACAACTTCCCCTCCTGGCACCTTAGGTTACTTACCGTAGCCCTAACCTCCGGGAGGTTTTTCCCGCAAGCCTATCCGAATAGCCTCGAATGTGAACACGTCGAAGTCACGTGATCGTCATCTCAGCCACCAACAGCCACCAACTCGGATGAAACACTGTATACCTAGCAGTATACATTTTCCTTCCTCTCTTTGGATTACCGAACAAGCCATCTTATTTGGCCTCCACTCAGCAGAAAAATGTGGCTTCTCACAGACTTGTAGATTGCTTGCTCGAAATTCTGATTGAATGCGTGCAATCGGATAGTATGGCAATAAGTATGCATAACCTTCAAAGCTTCTCTATCCCACTTGCTTGCTTGATCATGTTGAGGCCTAGGTATCTTCCCCTAGCGCTTAAACAGAATTCAACGTCAGCTGTTTCCAAAGAATGTTGCCACTCATTTAATTTCCTGTCATGAAAGTACGCCAAGTATTGGTTCTAACCGTATCTAACGTGGTATTCTTACTGATCATACAGCTTTTTGTCATCCTGAATACAGAACTTCATGTAAAAGCTGTTGGACATGTATAGCTTTCCGAAGTTTATGGACCAGTTCAGAACACTGGTCTAAGCAAATAATTCTCATATTTTAGTGTCTAGACCTCTCACTTTCCTGCTCGTCTCCTTTTCCACTGACATTTAAAAGAAGTAGGCTGGAGGCTCTGAAGAAGCCTCACACTCCAAACACCACTTCCTTATCCTCGTAGACATTGTGCAGTTTCAGTGGGGCTGAGCAATGGGAAACATCCTCAGTACTACCAATGGAACTTTAGCCCTGCCGAATCATAAGTATCAGCTATGCTCTGATTCTTTGGCCTCAGCTGTGGCATGTCATTCTGGTCCAGCCACGCAGTGCGTACACAACAATAGTGACGGTCAGAGTGACCGTTTCTGGCTGGTTCTTAGGTAGTTTCCATTTGTGTTTCAATTTTGATTCTGAGCTCAGAAACGGCCTCAGAATTCGCTTCAACTTTGACCGCACTGGCGCAGCTCTTGTTTCACTTCCTGTTTCACCTCTGTTCCACGATGCCATCCTATGATACTTAGCGTTGGACTTTCTGTACTCAATTACCATATATATCACTTATCCTCTCTTACGATGACCCAAGTAACATCGGACATAGACTTTGGAGGCATTTCGTTAGGATTGTGAGGCGCAGTATGATACGATCCCACACAGAGACTTAGCAGGAAAAAAAAATTATGTAATTTAGAATTTTGTGTGGCTACGTAGAACATTTGAGAAACACTGTTTCTGAGATGTCGAAACAGCTCCAGAGCCGTTTCGACAGCCTGTTTCGTTTCACTTGTTTCGCAACTGTTCCGCGAGCTCAGAAACACTTTCTGGATCGGCTTCTGAAACGGTCACTCTGACCGTCACTAATGTAGATGTCACATGCGACTCATTTGTGTGATAACAGTATGTTTTCGAATGCTCGTCGGTTCTCTGTCAACGGTGGTACATTCAACATTGTTCTTGGGTCCATGATGACTCGAGAGCTCCTTCGAGCGCTGCCTTCAGTATCCGGTAACTGTTCTGAGCGAAATGAACAGTCTCATGAAGATCATCAAGACCATGACGATATTCCATCTCCCGAGACTGTTGGTACAGATTGTCAGCCACATAACTCGGAGCCCTCCTCCATAACTCGCTCCGATCCAGATGCCCAGGCTGCAATGTCGAGAGGATTGCGCGATCAGCCTCCAGACCATTCATCAACTTCTATCCATCAATCATCGCCCTTGGAGCATGTTAACGAAAGATGTGAAGCGACACAGTCTTGCTTAAATCGTCAGCATACACAGACGCCGGCTCAATCCCCAGAGCCTCCAGAATCTTCCCCACCCCCTATAGTCACCCCTTTAAACGTGGGAGGTCCATCATTTTCACAACCACTATCGGAGCCTTCTTCAACGAACCCTGCTGCAAACCTTCCCACTGAAACAGACAGTGAAAGATACATTCGTCTTCTCCTTCCAAAACGGCATGGATATCCACTTTGGGTGCCCACGCCATACAGAGGGCCACCCCCTGCACATATAGCAGATGGTGTGATGATAGGCGACATTGGCGTGTTGAATAACGATGGCGGATTCACCTTCCTGTTCAATGTATGTCATCCTGCGGATCATCCTCTCAATCGCAATGGCGTACCTGTTGGCTTCGAACCGTTCTCACTGGATCCTCAAGAGACTGATGTTTACGAGCAGCTGGACTACTTCACCAGCAACTCGCATGAAACAAGCTCGGAGATTGAGTGCACAGAGCATATTGCGTTAGCGTGTTATTCCTGCAGATCGTTTTCAATTGTCTGACATTTTCCTTCCTCCTTTTGAAAAGGCCCAATTCTTCGACAAACGTTCAATCGAAGATGACCTTCACGACAACCAAGTCTGAGGGTGCTATCCTTGTTCTTCCTACAGGTGCAAACCGTATCGACGCACAGAGAATTCGTGGTCTACGACAGTATGCGATGCGTAATGCTATTTCGTGGTACTCGTATATCAATGACCAGCGAGAATGGGAGGTACCCAACAACGCTTTGTACCTTGTCACTGGGTGCGATAAGTGTACCAACTGGGCGGTGGCATCGTTTCGCAAACAGACTATGGAACGAAGTGTTTCATCACTGGAACTACTGGTAACATCTGAGGGTGAAAGTCAGAGCGGAAATATTAGCCGTGATGAAAGAAACCCTTTTCGCAGTAGCTCTCAAGAGATCGCTCGAAATGGCCCAAGGTTGAATACGTGGAGTTCTTGGAGAGGGAGTAGCACTGCTGCTTGTCGCACTGGCCCGCGACTAGCTCAGACTGGGGGTGACGACATCATGCATGCAAGAAAGCCAAATCAATGTGTATTCTTACGCGGATTCAAGATAGCGATCGACATGGACAAGATTAATCACTCACCAGATGAATCCGTGGAATTAACCTCGGCTGTGGACTCTCCCCCAGACAACGTTCTCTCGAAGGGCGCAGATATACCATTCGGTTTTGGTCAGAGTGGACTTTCGGGTTCTGACACAGGGTCTGACACAGGGTCACATTCAGGCTCGAGCTCGAACTCATCGACTGATTCGAGAGAAGGAGATACAAGTAGTCACGGAGATTTGGATGATGCTTCAGGGACCTCATTCAGCATACAATTTATTCCAGAGAGGCGGCAGGTATGCTATGTTTTGATTGTCTCGAACTTTTAGTGATTATTAATTTGAACCCAGCCATATCATCCGTCGGATATTATCAACCGCTTCCTACTCTCACAGGTAGAAGTCCTGATCTCTGTAACCAGATCTATCTTGCTGACTGGTAGTTTTTAGAATGAGAATGTCAAGGTCGCAATAACACATGATGACGAGTGGTGTGCTGCCTTTGACCCGGTGCGTATATTGCTTCCAAAATGTCCAAGATACTTCTCCTAAACCATCCGATTTCAGCTAGCTGCTTGTATACCAGGAGACGATCAGTTACTCGAGAGCATATTCTCCAAATATTCAGCAACAATAACTCCAGGTGGGTATGGCTCATATCCATACCAATGCTCAGCAGTGCTAATTTGAACAGAGGGTTCTTTTCTGGAACCAAAATCAACATCTTCAAATGCTAGAGACTCAGCAGGAACTCCTTCGGATGCCTTAGCGATGCTTTCAGAGGTTGTGTCTCTCGATGTGGTACCCTCCACTTCCCCTGGGCCCATGACGACTCGAGAGCTTCTTCGAGTGCCGCCTTCCGTGTCCGGTGACTGTTCTGAGCGAAACGAACGATCTCGTGAAGATTATCCCTCTATGATGGAGAGTCCATCCCAATCACAACTTCTAGACCATGACGATATTTCGCCTTTCGAGATCGTTGCTTCTCGTACAGATTGTCAACCACATAACTTGGAGCACACTTCCACCTCCATAACTCGCTCCGATCTAGATTCTAGGGCTGCAACGTCGGGAAGATTGCACGGTCAGCCTCCAGGCCGTTTATCAACTTCTATCCATCAATCACCGTCCTTGGAGCATGTTGACGAAAGATGTGAAGAGATTGAGTGCACGGAACCTATAGCGTAAGTGTGTTATTCCTGCAGATCATTTTCAATTGTCTAATATTTTCCTTTCCCTTTTTGAAAAGTTCGCATCCTCCCAGCGGTTACTTGTCTTCAGACTTCAATGCACTCTTCTCTTCTACTACTACCACCCACAACGTCGATATGGAATCCACTAAAGTCCTTTTGAACGCTATCGAGCGTCTTGTACACCAGATTGAATCGGACGTGAAACAAGGCCCGCTCATTGGTCTCGATGACCTTCCCGCCTACTTGAATGCTATCGAGCATCCCAACAGTGTTAATGATCGTTTATTGCTAGTACGTCTCTGTCCTTCGCTTCAGAATATCTAAATAGCTCATCGGATCCCCTTTCAGCTCCAGAAAGCACTCGTGCTTATGTCGCGTTTGGGCGACAACGAGGCATCTCCAGAACACAAGAAGATAGCCTCTGATCTTCAGGGCTTCGTAATTGACCTCTGTGAGTATATGCCTTACATACGCCTCTCATCCTTCTGAAATCATGTATTACAGTGTACAAAGACCTTTCGCATCCTCCAAACGGTTACTTGTCTCTCGCTTCTTCGTCCTCTGCCACCAATGCTACTAGTATCGCTCCGACGGCGTCCGTCCCAGGCACCTACGTGAAATATGCGTATCGTTCTGCTGATGGAAGTAATTACAACCCTCTTCTCCCTACCATGGGTAAAGCCGGTGCACCCTACGCACGTTCAGTCCGTTCTACCCACTTCGCCAATCTCAAATCTCTCCCTGACCCCGGTCTGGTCTTTGACACCCTCCTTCGCCGTCCCAAAACCGGTGGACCGGATAACGATGGATTTATCCCTCATCCGTCTGGTGCTTCATCCCTCTTCTTCGCATTCGCGGATCTTATAATTCATTCTGTTTTCAACACCAACCAAAAGGATATTACTATCAATGATACTTCTTCCTACCTCGATCTTAGTATCCTGTATGGAAACAACCAAGCGCAAGTTGATAGCGTGCGTAGGAAGGATGGTACCGGGATGCTCTGGGAAGACGTATTCGCGGACAACAGGTTACTTCTGATGCCTCCAGCAACCTGTGCACTCCTCGTCCTATTTTGCAGAAATCACAACGTACGTGTTGTACCCGTTCCCGTTCCCGTCGGTTCATGATCATACGGCAACTCATCATCTTTCATCCATCCATCTAGTACGTAGCCCAAAAGATTTTTGCCATTAATGAATGGGGAACTTTCAAAGACCCCGCTTCCCTCGCTTCTCAACCCGACAAGCTCGCAGCACAAGACGATGAGATATTTAATCGTGCTCGGCTCGTCAACTCGGGGTACTTTGTCCAGGTTATTTTGGGTGGTGAGTTTTGACTTTTGTTCTGTTCACCTATCTCGTACGATGACATTTCTCTTCTAGATTACGTAGGGGCTATCCTTGGTCAGGTCCGCGATGGGCGTACCTGGCGTCTCGACCCCCGTACTGAAATTCGTCGGCTTGACCACGCCTTCGTTCCGCGTGGCGAAGGAAACGTCGTCTCCATCGAGTTTAACTTGCTCTACAGGTAAGGCTCTCCTTTACACTTTCCATCCTCATTGTGTTATATACATAAATTTCCTACCAGATGGCACGCAACCCTTTCTAAACATGATACAAAGTGGACGGAAGAGATGTTCCGCAGCGCACTTAAGGGTATCGGAAAGGGTGATCTTCCATTTGATCAGCTAGACACCCAGACGTTCTTTGCTGCTGCAGGCAAGGCTTTGACGCAGACGGGTAATGTCAAGACATGGACTTTTGGCGGGCAAGTATTCCACGTTCCACCCTCAGCGTTAACTTCACCGTGACTGAGCTGATACTGATCGTTGACTGACTTCTAGGTTGACCCGTTCAGCCGACACCAACAGATTCTCAGACTCTGACCTTGCCAAAATACTACAAGATGCTACGTCTTACAGTGCTGCTGCCTTTGGTGCACGCGGTATCCCTGAAGTTCTCCGTGTGATTGAGGTCCTCGGGATCGAGCAAGCAAGAGGATGGGGAGCATGCTCGGTGGGCTCATTGGACGCCTCCTGCGCTTTATGTTTACTGATCCATTGTTTCTTTCAGCTGAACGAATTCAGAAAATTCATCGGTCTGGAACCGTACAACACTTTCGAGGAGTGGAACCCTGATAGAGAGATTGCCGTGAGTATCCACCACGGCCGAGCTGAATAAATGCTATCTCACTCGCTCACTCATGGAAACTTTGGTTCTATAGGCTGCTGCCCGCTCGTTGTACCATCATATCGACAATCTCGAGCTTCATGTCGGCATGCAAGCTGAGGCGACAAAATCTCCTGGCCCTGGTGCTGGGTTGTGCCCAGGATCCACCATTTCCAGTGCAATCCTCGCTGATGCTGTGATTTTGACGCGAGGAGATAGGTTCTTGACTACCGACTTCACACGTGCGTACTCCCGCGCCTTCCTGCTTGTCATACCATACTCACATCTTTCTCCAGCTTTCAATCTTACAACATGGGGCTACCTCGATTGTCAATACCCCACCGTTCTCCACCCTAACCAAGCAAATCCCGATGGGTCGTACGGCGGCATGCTTACAAAACTTCTCCTCAGACACCTCCCCACTTATTACCCTGCACGATCCACCTATGCGCACTTCCCCTTCTTGGTGCCTGAGTATATGAAGGGCCAGATGAAGCAGCGCCTTGGTGATGTGGGAATACAACAGTATTCGTGGTCGAGGCCTACAGTGCCTATTGGGCTGGCCGGGAGCACCGGAGAAGGGTTGGTAATCAAGAGCTATGAGGGTGCTTGGGGTGTGTTGGAAAACACAGCTACTAAGACCAAAACGCAGGGAGCGTTGTGGGAGAGTGGGTACACTCAACGTCTGGCGACGATTGTCGGGCAGCGTGACAAGAAGATCCCACAGCTTAGCATGGTATGTAACATCCATAGTTCTACCTCTTGGTTGTTTCTCATTCAAATTGCGTTTCAGGACCTCACGGAAACTTTAATCAATGAGAAAAATTCGTATTGGGCAGAATACTTTGCCAAGACGACTAAAGCTCTCGTTGAGGAGAGGAGCATCAAACACGTCGGTTCTTCGCAGGGCATTAAGTACGTGGATATTGTGAGGGATGTTATCAAGGCACTTCCTGTGCGCTGGATTTGTGATGAGCTGGCGGGTTTGCCGTTGTCGTCAAAAGACGGGTATTCTGAAGAGGAATATGTAAAGATGATGGAAGATGTTTGTCGGTCAGTTCTTCCTCATTCAATAAACACCCGTACTTCGTAAGACTGAGATTGCCTTGCCGCGAAACAGCTACGTAGACCTCAACGTTACCCCCGAGGACGACTGGCAGCTCCGTGAAGATTCTGTTCGTTTGTTCAGGTTCTTTGAAAAATGCGTTGCTGGAAGATTGAACACGTTCTCTTCTTTTGTGCGTTACCTGAGCTTTCCTCGTTTTCCGTTTCTTAAACTATCATTGGATTACAGATTGCCAATATAGCAAGCCAGATTCTACACACTTCCCCGGGGCATTCTACAGAATTTCTCAAGACTCTACACGAAAAGGGTGCCGGTAAGAGCCACCCCGAGCTCGCAGCCGCTCTCTTCTGTGAAGTCGTGCCCACGGCAGCGCACTGGGCGAAGAGCGTTGCACAGGTAGTCGAGCATTATCTCGGAGATGGGGATGCCTTGAAAGCGGAGCGAGAGGAGATCATCAAGCTTGGCAAGGAAGGCAAGGCGATGGGAGAGGGAGGGAAAAAGAGGATTGTGGAGTTAATCAGGAAGGTGCTGATCGCCGACCCACCCGTTTCGGGAACGTACCGCACTGCGCTGCAGGATACGATTATTCCTGGACCTGGAGGGAAGAGGGTCGAAGCTAGAGAGAAGGTGTTTGTTAGCATTGTTGATGCGAATGTGAGTCTTTCTGGCCTTGTTCGCTCATCCGTGGAATGCTTGACTTATGACTTATCTGCGCAGAAAAACCGCCCGAAGGATGCCCCTGGCATTCTGGGTATTGGTGAAGATGGGTAAGTCTAAATAAAGCCCCTTTCCTCTACCTTCGCGTCTGATGATTTGGCTTTTGTACTGTAGTTTGCTATCTGCCAAGTTCTTCGAGGCTATCACGCCCATCGTACTGGCCACTATTTTATCTCTGCCGAATCTTCAGCGTGCTCCAGGAGAGTCTGGAATATTCAACAAGTATGAGATGATAGTCCTTAAGAGCGATTAGAATCTGACAACAAGAATTTCTAGGTTCACGGAGAACATCATCGGTGCGCCTGAAGAAGTTTTCATTGATGCATACGGAGGGCTGTCGCCGTTCCCTGCTTCATTGATCGTGTCTGTGAGTTTCTCTTTCTCTCTTTGTCGGTACTATTGGAATAATTCTAATATGGAATGAATAGTACACGACTGCTTGAAGATACGGGGCCATGGTTGAGTATATTGCCTTAGGTCATTCTCTGATTCTCGATTGCCTCGTTCCTGCAACAAATTTTCTTTTTCTTCTGTCTTTTATTCAAACCCATGTTGTCTTCTCGCAAAAGTATCGGAATTGTCGCGCTTGTAAGTAGGCTGTAGAGAGAATGTGTGTTCGGTATGTAAATTAGTCAAGGATGTATTATTGTAACGATTGTAATATGTGAATTATGTGTTTCACGTTACGCCCCTCCGATGTGAATGGATGATGGATGTTATGACTGTAAGTAATATGAGTGCTTGGGATGAAACGTTCCTAACAAGTCTATACTTTTCTTCTCTGTATCAATAATTTAGCTGTGTTGGTATCGCTAGAAAGTCTGTGTCGAGATGTCCGTTTGAGACAGTTTCTTCCACTCTGTAGTAAATATAGCTGGTGCTCAACCATCTGAACGCAGGTAAATTTATAGACATGCCGCCAAGCTGCCCCCGTTTGTCATACACTTCAGCATCTCCGGATGAGCAAAGCGCCTGAAGAGCAATTTGGCACAACAAAGTCCGAGTCATTCGACAACTAAGCCATCGTTCCACTGACCCACAATGTCCAAGGCACCAACTTCAGTGCGAATGTGCAAGCCTAGAAGCCAAAAATCGGGTTTCGTGAAAAAGGACAGAAGGTCAGGCAGCATAAGCGGGAGTTGCAGGTCAAAAACGGGATCTAAAGTTTCAAACTAAACCACCGTGTCCTGAATCATTCGCTCAGTAACAAAAAAATTGCCCTTCAACAGAACAGAAGGCAATCACGACGCGCAAGAGTTAGCGTTATATTGCTCCATGTCTGAATTTTCCTGCCTGGTGATTTTCGGCGTCTGAAGTTGGATAGCGTCGTACTTTTCAAAGTATTAGCTCATTCATCTGGCCTTCGTTACATTACTGCCAGATTTGCTTCACGATATACGGAGGTATATCGCGGTCCTTCAGAGGGATACGCGCCCGGGCCAGTGCCCACTGGATTATATATTTGTGAACCACCCTCCAACGCCTGATCAGCAAAGGACATGCACCGGTGTATGATGAGAGTTCATCAAGCGCAAAATTTGAAGCTGTTCAATCCTCGATAATAAAAAAACCTTGAAACGATATACATATTGCCATCGTTATCTTGTTGGCGGGTAGACTGAGAAAGATTCATTTCTCGGAATGGTACAATTGCATATTTCAAATCTTCATTTGGTTTTCTAGGATATGGCAGTGAATTTACAGAGCGGAGAAATGAGAAATACTTGAATCGAAGTCTTATGGTCTTCTGCATGTCTGCTTGAGAAGAAAGAGGTCTAGAGATTTCGAACACTGTTAGTAGAATAGAGCGGAGTAAAATCAGTATATGAAAGAAAAGGACTTGAAGATGAAACCCTCAGCATTAGCAAAGGGGTCGGATGTAGTGACAATTACGAGATAAGAAGACGTGTGCAAAACGCTCGTCGCGAGATGGAAGGGAAATGCGGACAGTTCTGTCCTTCCTCACATCGCTGAAAGGCGTCGGATGATGCAGTGCATCGACCGAGAGTAAACATCGACAAAAGATTGAGACATCATCATATCGGAATACAGAAGATCATAAGAGAAAATGGGATTGCTTTTGCGAGCCATTTAAAGCGTGAACTTTATAGAGAAATTATTTAGCCTCTGTTTGACCACTTCGTTGGTGCCATCGCTAGCCATGGAGATGTCCACGCTGAAGCTTGAAGAACAAATCCGAAGCGGCAACCAACTGCCAGGGGCACAGACGGAGCTGATAGGGTAAAGAGTCCAACGCAACATGCGACATGTACATATGCATTTGATCATATTTCATGGGAGCGAAATGCATGAAGACATGAAAGAAAAGTACAAAATAACCTCGCAGAACTCCGCTCTCAAACCACAGTACCAGCATTCGAGGCAATACGTGGCCAGAGATCAGCCTATATGGGCAATCATGAGATGAATTCCGAAAAGGATAAGACACAAAAAAAGATGGACGTACACACTCCTTCGCTACTGGACCGGTGATTGCAGACCCTTTCATTTCACCCTTAGGGTTGACAATAACACCAGCATTATCCTGTTCGTGGAGCGAACAGATTAGAATCGAACTAACGACGGAAAAGATCGGTACACACCTCGAAGTAAAGGAAGACACCGTCCCTCCGTCTCCATGCTTTGCGCTGGCGGATGACAATAGCAGGCATGGCTAGAAGAGAGATATCATTTTGTCAATAACTTGTGACGATCCGCAACCCCCAATCCAATCCCACACATCGACCATCCCATGCCATCGCTCCACCAAACTGCAAAAAAACAATACTCACTCTTTTTCCTCAGCTCAGGCTTTCCCTTCTTTACAGACGCAACGACCATGTCACCGACACCAGCATCGGGAAGACGGTTGAGATGTGCACCGAAGCCATATGGCTCAATGACGAATAGAGATTTTGCGCCCGAGTTATCAGCACAGTTGAGTACTGCGCCAACAGGAAGACCAAGGGTAAGTCTGAATTTTGTACCGGAGGCGGGGGCTTGGGAAGGATAAATTCGAGTCCATTAAGAGATTGTGATATGCAAATAAGAACGAAGAAAATTGAGCCAAGCTTGACAGGTGAGCAAAGGAAGTGCGTACCGGGCTTGGACATTTTTGGTCTTGAAGGCTTGAAGAACTTTCGGAGGACTGTGGCGTCGATACACTGGCAGAAACAGACTTTGGTGCCGATCTCCGGCACGTAGCAACTGTACAGTTTCTCGGCAATTGCCGAAACGACGAATATACCAAGATATTCAGCTTGTACTTACTTGGATTGTACCTGGATTGTACCCAAGTATGTTGCGCTCTGCGGTGTCTTCCAGTATTAAATAATAGTGTTCTACGAATAGCTCACCTTCTTCTACGACTGGCTCAAGGCCGCTCAACAGTATCAGCCCATAAGTGCGCTCCGGTCGATGATCAGCAAGGTGAAATAAATCATTCTGGATGGAAACGACATCGTGCAAATAGCCTCTGACTGATCACTACTCAGTACTTAAAGTTAGAAAGATATACTGAAGCCAAGTAAAAATGGTTTATAGGTCGCTGTAGGTCGCTGTGTGCTTCAGCCACCGGGCCGTTATGTGGTATCGGGAACACGTTTATGTAAGCAGGCTGCTGAGTACTCGAGTACTCGAAAACGTCTTTTGAACCTCGTCTCCATTTTTCTTGAGCCAGTTTCTAACACACGCTGGTGGGACGGGACAACGGTTCCAAGCTCAAAATCTCTCAATCCACTCTTTATTCATGCTTCCAGCTCCCAATTCAGTGGCGGCATCGCCAGCAAGCCCCTTTTCTTCTGTTCTGAACAGCAACTATGCCCCTACCTCTCGAGAGGTAGAGGAATTACGCTCTTTGCTAGTTAAACCACGAAAAAGACTTTCAAAACTCAATGAAGAGATTTATAGCTTGCAGGAGAAGCTTAACCTGCTTGTTTCTGAAAGAGATCAAGTTCAGTCGTACATCGATGCACACACCGCATTGCTTTCGCCACTCCGGCAGATCCCAGCGGATACTCTGGCGGATATCTTCCTGCACTGTCTTCCTACCAGTCAGATTCCATCAATGAGTCGCAATGAAGCTCCGCTACTGCTCACCAGAGTCAGCCGTCGTTGGAGAGACGTCGCACTTGCGACTCCTCGTCTGTGGTGTGCGATTCATGTATTTGCACCGATACGTGCAGATGATAAAAAAGTCGAACTTTATCTTCAACAAAAGAAGGAGGGAATGGAAACCTGGTTGGGAAGAAGTGGAGCTTTACCTCTCTCGATCTCCCTGAACATGAAACACAACTTCACCTGTCCACGGCCTCGCAAATTCAACCCTTCTCACCGCTGTCTCATTGAATATTTGAAAACACTATCTCGGAGATGGAAGCGGATAGAGCTGTCGTTATGCGAGACAGCTCTGAGATCATTAGATTCGTTGAAGGCAGAAGACGTTCCCCTACTTGAAAGTATCGCCGTTGACTATCGTGACTCAACCGCAACATGGCAAGGCTTGGGCACGAGAGGGCCTTCTCAATCCTACCTACCTAACTTTGCATCCTTATTGGCTCTGCGAGGATTTTGTCTGCTTCATTTTCACAAAGGAAGCGCTGCTTTTAAGCTTCCTGTCACTGGGAACCATCTTACCGAGCTGACCCTGAAACCTCTGCTGCGTCTGCAGTCAGGCAGTCGGGACCAATTCCTTTCAATGACTGAAGCGCTGGATATTTTGGCTGCCTTACCGAGATTGCGACTCTGCAATATTACCGTGTTGACGGAGAATTTACCTCAGGACAAGGAACTGGTTTATCTTCCTTCCCTGCGAGAACTCACAATATGTATGGCCTATTCATTTCCTGTGGAGACCAGGCCTGGCGAGCTGGGGCCTGAGGCTGGTTTCTTTGCAAAGCTAGTCACCTCATCCGAATTGACTAGCCTTGCTGTTGATGCATATCGGCCCCGTTCCAATCCCCGGGCTACCCGGAGTCAAGTTCCCTTTTTCTCTCTTCCGTTAGTAAATCTCAAGAGTTTGACGATAAGAATGCCCATCTCATCAGAGGCATTGACAGAATGTCTTGAATCAGTACCTCTTCTCGAGTCTTTGAGAGTACTTGATTATTCGTCTGATGATGCAAGGATTGTTGTCGGTTGGGGGTCCAATCAAAGATCTCACGTTAGGTCCTTGCCACTAGAAGGATCCCATCTTGCACTGCTGACGCCTTCAGATACTGCACCCATCCCACTCTGTCCCAGGCTCCGAAGACTCACGTTCACGGGCTACAACGAGACCATCTCTGACGCGGCCATATGCAATTTCGCCAGAGCAAGATGGGCAATTGATTGCCACCAGAAAGCCGAGATACAACGGCTGGAATTCCTACATGTCGCCTTGCATCGGGTGATAGAGCAGGATATCAGCTCTGCACTGTTGAAGTTGAAGACGGAAGGAATGGACATCCGAGTGAGGTATTTAGGGCCTGGACCGGACCTGTTGGGTAAGGACCCAGGGTATATCTCGTCGTGGCCTTTCGCTGAAGAGTTGGATTTTCGCCCGATAATACCTTACGCCGTAGATGTAGTCTGAAACTTCTTGATGCGCTGCCACGCCGTTGAATGAATCTAAAGTATAAGTATGGTGGGGTCGAATTGTTCCTGCGCAGTTGATATGAGCCTGATGCCAATCGGTATGTCTACGAATCAATTTATAGCAAGAAAAGAAAGGAGCAAACTTGGTAGACTAGTTGATTCCTGACACGGGACTCGGACTCAAAGCTCTAAACTTCAGCGACGACGGACAAATAGAAGCAAAGACCGTGACACAGCCACGGACACGTACAGACGTGTCGTAGTACTCCTTCACATCTCAGTTTTCAAAACAGATACCATCCTTTCACGATGGTAAGTTCTTATTCTATTCTTATTCTATTTCAAAGAAAATTATTATATTGAATCTTCCTCAGGTTGTACTCGCTGCTTCAATATGTACAAAAGGCGGCAAAGGCAAACTACAAAATTGATTTCATTCCTAAATAACTACTGACTCAATGTTCTATAGCCGTTATTTCTCGCCAGTTTTGCGATATGACGCGTACACGTATTGAATCCCTTCTGGCTTCCTTCCCAAAACTTATCCCAACCAACACCCAACATACCACCGTCGAGACTGCCGATGTTCGCTTCGTCTATCAACCACTCGAAGATCTTTACATCCTTCTCATCACGAACAAAACTTCAAATATCTTGCTGGACATAGATACCTTGCACCTATTTGCTCGAGTGGTGTCCGATATGTGCCGCACGGCGGACGAGAGGGAGATCTTGAACAAGTCGTTAGAGATTTTGGGTGCATTCGATGAGGTCGTTAGTCTCGGATTTAGAGAGCAGGTCAACCTCATGCAGGTGAGAAACGTGTTGGAGATGGAGAGTCATGAGGAGAAGATACAAGAAATCATCGCGAGGGTGAGTGTCTACTAAACTTTTTTTCGCGACGATCATTGTTCAAGTATAAACCTATATTCCAGAATAAAGAGGCCGAGGCCAAGGAAGAGCTCAAGCGTCGTGCTAAGCAACTCGAAATGCAACGTCGTGAACAACAACGCCGAGCCGCAAGCACTGGTGGAGGCTCCAGCTATCTTGGAGGAGGCGTTTCGGGCTACTCACCTGTGCCGAGATTCGATGCTCCGGACCCTACACCGTCCCGCATCACTACTTCCTCCCCTGCACCATCCTCAGCTCGCGCTCCTGCTTTCAAGAGTGGTGGTATGAAACTCGGAAGCAAGAAGACCAAGCAAGCTGAGCTTTTGGACGCACTGGGTGGCGATGTGTTGGATTCGCAAGCTCTTTCCGCAGACGTTTCTGCTCCACCTACACCCGCTGTAGCCGTTTCACCACAGACCACCGCTGCCAATGAGAGAGGTAGCCTACCGGAAGTGGAACAGGAGAGGTAAGAATCCTACTACCTAAGTCTGGTATTGTAGTAGTTTCTAATTACGCTTCCCCTTTCCCTTAGCATTCATATCGTCATCAAAGAACAACTTTCTCTCTCCCTTCTCCGGGACGGCGGTGTCCAATCTATGGAACTTAAGGGCGACATGAACCTTCACATTTCTGATGCCGATCTTGCGCATCTGCGTATCACACTGTCCCCACCTTCGGCGGACTTTGGTGGGAATAGCTTGCAATTCAAGCAACATCCCAACGTGGCCAAGTTTGCACCTGGCAAGGAGCGTGTGGTTGCACTAAAAGATCCCTCGAGAGCCTTCCCCGTAGGACAGAGCTTGGCCGTGTTGAAGTGGAGATACGCTGGGACAGACGAGAGCAATGTCCCACTATCCAGTACGCATTTATCTTTCTTTTGGGAGTAACAGACGGTGAACTTACCTTTGGATATTGTGTTGTACAGTCAATTGCTGGCCTTCACCCTCCAACGACGGTACATGCGAAGTGAGTATCGAGTATGAGCTTGAGAATGAAAATATCACTTTATACGACGTGAACATCTCTATCCCTCTACCGTGAGTATCATCCCCTATCCTTCCGATATAATGCTAACATTCTAACTCACCCAGCGATGGCTCCTATCCGACGGTCTCCTCCCATACCGGCTCATGGTCTCTCAACCCCTCTTCACACTCCCTCGCCTGGTCCATACCCATCGTCTCCGCCTCGGACGAAGAAACCAAGTCAGGGTCTATCGTCTTCAACGTGGGTGGCGACGACGCAGGAGCATTCTTCCCAGTCGAAGTGAGCTTCGTCGGGCAGGGCAGTCTCGCTGGCGTGACTGTTTCGAGCGTGGCGAAAACGCAGGGTGGAGAAGAGCCCAAGTTTTCGGTAGATTCATTGGTGACTGTTGATGAATACCTGGTCGTTTGAAGCATTGGCTATGGAAGTAGATGCAAATGCGGTAGTGTAACACTGAAGCACTTCAATCGTGTTCTCGGTCATTTGATGGGAATGCTTGTCTCCGGATGAAATGTTCAATTATTTATCTCATTAACGTTCTACTATTGAACTGGGTGCAAATCTGCTGAGTGTCGACGAGGGCACCGGATGAACAGATTCAAAACCGAAAATAAGCCGCAGTGTTCTAGGTATTGAAAGCTTTACTGTGACCTGCCTGGAGATATCATGGCAAGGCTTACTAATTTTTTCCAACAAAAATCTTCATAGGATTTCACCTGCGCGTGGCTCAAGGGTATTCGATTCACATGAGGGGCTCGTTCTAGTTCATAATACACGAGTACCTAAAACTCTACATAAGCTAACCCAATGTAGAAACCCCAAATGTATCACACTACGTTTGAGCTATGGGGCAGTGGTACTCTCAATTCGGGAGACCAGCAGTCTGCCAGTTGTTTCCATCCAAGACAGCTTCAGTGATGGTGCCCGGAGTTCCTGCACTGATGAACCCGACCCTAACCCGACGGGTAGAAACAGTACTTCCCATCGCATACAAGACCTGGCTCCCTTCGACTGCTACGAATCCCTGGTTCGTGATACAGTCCGAGCAACTGGATCCTCCTCTGAACCCGCTTGCCGCGGTGCTCGGTTGCCAGATGTACTCACTAAGTACATTGTCTTGTGACAAGAAGTAGAGACGAATCTGGAAGAACATATGAGCATTAAGTTTGGAGAGGTCTGAATAGACTTACATCACCAAAGCCGGTATCATTCAAGTCCACTGCTGCAATTGGTGTACCTAGCAGTACCTCGTTGGCGGGTACAATCACTGTGTTCAGCGACTGGCCAGCGCCGCAGGACGGGTCATTGGTGGTGCCAGTGGTGTACGGTCCGCTGACACACGTCTGGATAATGTCGCCGTTGGCATTCTGAGAGTAAAGGCGGGTATCTCCGGTATTTGTAGCTGCCTGAACTGCAGCAACATTGCCTTTAGCGCTGAAGGGGACGACAACATCGGCCGAGCGGGGGCTAGCGGGGCTAGCTGATACCCCAGCAAGCAGAAGCAAAGGGGCGACAAGCTAGAAAACGGAGCGTTATAGATGGTGGCAACAGGAGAGTTGTCCCACCTACCAAAGCAAGCCTGAGCTTAGCAAGTTGAGTATTGAACATCTTCATATTCGAGAGAGGACTGTCTGCAGAACTGCAGGTGCTGGTATCTCCTGTACCCCTTTTATATATTTCCTGAACGCGCGCTAGAGTGCTAGCAAGACCAGCTATACCGTGTTAAGCATCTAGCTGAGGAAACATTCACAATGTTCCGCCTCTGCCTCCTTCCCCGCCACGACTTTCCCGGCACCACGCATTCAAGGTGTCTTTCTTCGGAGGTGTGTTCTTTGATTGCCTAGAAAACATATTGTAGTGCAAGCACACAGCACAACTAAAATAGTAAAGACAAATCAAGCACTTACTACAAACGTTCGATAGGGCTTGAGCTGTGGTAATGGTAATGGACAAAATCGAGACGGAGAAAAAGACGGCCGTGGCATTAACCACCTGGTTGAGGAAAACATTCACAATGTTCTCTATCGTCTTTCTTCCCTGCCATAACTTTCCTGACGCTATGTATTCAAGGTGTCTGTCCTCGGAAATATATGCTTTAATTAATATTATTGAATGCTGAAAACATACTGTATTGCGAGGTGCACGGAACAAGTAATAGAAATGAGCATCTGATGCTCAACTTGACAGACCGGCTACTTGCTACATCAATGAGTCCAAATGTCGACCGATTCTATAAGAATCAGCAGAAAATGAACACAGAAGGTTAACCAAAGGTGAACGCTGGGAAATAACAGAAAGACTTGTTGGAAGTCGTTCGGTGTTCCAATGAACCCGACACGGATATCCATGCCGCCACTAATAGTAGACTCCAGTAACTGCCGAAAACAAGAGTAGGGTAGAGATCTTGAACACCAAGATTGCATTCGAGACAAAAGAAATTCAACGGATTGGTATACATCTTGACTCCTCCACTGGTTCCAATCCAAGATGTTCACTAAGGATTTGGTTTTGAACTTTGAAAAGTTGCTGAGAAGCCATTTGCGAGTCAAACTAAGGGAAGCTATTACTATAACGTTATTAGCACAGGACTCAGAGACAAGGGGCTAAGCTCAAGTACTCGTTAGAGTGGTAGTGGCGGCAATACAATGTACGAAGTTGATCCAAGACGAGGGAGAAAACAGATGGAAGGGAAG
>RCHF01000432.1:0-84764 GCA_003987895.1 Neonothopanus nambi | reverse complement strand
GACAAGCCGCCTCAATCAACAAGAAACTAATCCTCCTTCTTCTGAGTCCGGGGCTGATCGTCGCCGTTGAGTTGAGAGCCGCGGTGGGGTCAGGGAGAACGAGGGAGCGGAGGGAGCGGAGAAGGAACAGGCCATTGGCGAAGAAGAAGTAGAAGAAGATGAGATAGTAAAGTGCGCCGGAGAAGTAGAGGTAGGAGGATATTATAGTTAGGATTACGCTGGGAACAAGGTGACACGTTAGTTGATTACGGAAGAGGGAACTAAATAAGAGCTCTCACCCGACAAATTTGTAGCCAGAGTAGGCAATAATGTCTACGGCTTGGGAGCTTGCTTGGACATTGAGAAGATAGCAGCCGATGTAGACGAAAAGGAAGTCAACGATGACGACGCCTAGCGCGGAGGAAGCAGATTCGCCTAGAATCTGAAAAATTTCATTCGTCAGAAACACGACACGAGCGCCCTTCACGATATACACGCCTTTGGATGGAACCTCGCGTGAAGGCCTGAGTGAAACGCGGCTACGATGATATACGTCACGAACGCCATGACTGCGCAAGCAAAATTAGATTGATTGAAGAAACTCGGAAAAGGCGGACGCACGAGGAATATACAAGTCAGGACTATTGATGTCGTCCCTCGGATCCTGATATTCTGTTTGTCCCTGCTCGGAGCGGCGGACACGTCGCGACCACGACTTGTGTGTCCACGGAAACACGACCAGCTTTAACTTATGAATCACATACGAATTCGATACATTGAAGTGATGTTTTATGCTTGTGAGAGGTATTATCCCTCCAAACTACAGCAGTCAGTCAGCAAACTCTTCATAAGGACACAATAGAACCGACGGCCCACGTTTTTCTGCACATACTCCTGCCCAGCAGCAACAGCACTACTACCGAGCTGCATACCGAATTGAGCGGTAGCATCGTTCATGCCCCATGCCGCAAAATCAGGCTGAGGCACAAAGGAAGGCTGCTGAGGCTGAGTAGGAGGGTGCAACTGAGCATTGTGCTGGAAAGGCGAGGTCATATACGCGGGAACATTTTGCTGTTGCTGCTGAAGTTGTTGTGGGCCAGGAGAAGACGAATATCTTTGATATGAGTGGGGAGAAGAAGGAGTAGAAGGAGGCTCTGGGATATAAGCTGGATGGGTAGGTACTGGATGGCGAAGGGGAGGAGGAGAGGACATGTCTAACCCTAACCCGAGCCACGTAGCAGTATAAATATTTTATTATATTTTTTTCTTTCTTTAGCACCGTTCACGATGTCGACGGTCAAGGTGACTGCTTATCCAGCCATTAAAAACGCTCCTCTAGTTGGTCTAGCAGAGGGCAATGGTTCCTTCAACAACATTCATCTTGCCGGCCTCGTCCTATTCGTTCCCTGGCTCGTGAAACGTATGTTGCCCCTAGTCAACCGCGGAGGCTTCAAGACGTATCTTTTTCTCCTCATTTTGACTGGTCTACCCACCACTATTGCCTACTGGACACTCATGAGCCACATTGGATCCAGAAAGAACGAAAAAGTTCAGTTGCCTGGAAAGGACATTGAGGAGTACATCACCATCAAAGACCCCGAGCTCAAAAGGCGCTACCAGGGCAAGGAAAAGATCCCCATGCAGGTCTTTCATGATGCTTACTTTGAGGGCAAGATTGACTTCAATGGTACGACCGCGTTTGACACGTCACATTTGTCCACTAGCTCTAACTCCCCGCTTCCATTCTCACAGGTGATGTCCTCGAAATCATGGAACAGCGCCACGACTGGGCCCGCTTTAACATGACCATGGAGCTTTTCAAATACGTCCTTACCGTTCTCATTCCGGACGTTATCACCCACTCTCGCTCACAAGATGAGGACCAGGTCCGGGACCACTACGACCGAGGCAACGACTTCTACTCCTGGTTCCTTGGTCCTCGTATGATCTACACTTCCGGTGTCATCCTCCACCCAGACCAAAAGGAAACTCTTGAGCAGCTGCAGGACAACAAACTCGCCGTCGTTTGCTCCAAGCTCGACCTCAAACCTACCGACAGGCTCCTCGATATCGGCTGCGGTTGGGGAACCCTCACCACCTACGCTGCCAAGAACTTTGGCTGCGATGCGACGGGTGTCACGCTCGCCCGTAACCAGGCCATGTTCGGTAACGAGAGGATAAAATCCAACGGCGTGTCGGATGAGAAAGCTAGGATTCTCTGCTGCGATTTCCGTGACGTCGCTGAGAAGGCGGAAAACAAGGGAAAGTATACCAAGATCGTTGCACTTGAGATGGCGGAGCATGTCGGTATCAGGCGTTATCAGGCGTTCTTGAAACAGGTCTACGACCTCCTCGACGATGACGGTCTCTTCGTCTTACAGGTTGCTGGACTCAGACAATGCTGGCAGTTTGAAGATCTGATTTGGGGCCTCTTCATGAACAAGTACATTTTCCCTGGTGCGGATGCTAGTTGTTCCCTCGGTTGGGTCATCAATCAGGTGCTTCCCTTCCCTATGTACACGCATACTTAATACTGACATCGAGAAATCATACTAGCTCGAATGCGCCAACTTTGAGATTAAGAATGTTGACGTCCTCGGTGTACACTACTCTGCTACCATCTACCGCTGGTACGAGAACTGGGTCTCCAACAAGGACGAGGTTATCGCCAAGTACGGCGACAGGTGGTACCGAATTTGGGTTTTCTTCCTCGCTTATAGCACTATCATTAGCAGGTCAGTCATCCCTTTCCTTTCCCCTGGTAGTACGCCAGATTAAACCTACCCAACCCTTTTATAGACAAGGCAGCGCCTCCGTCTTCCAAATCACGATGCATAAGAACCTCAATGCGTTCCACCGTGTCCAGATGGTCGACAGCCACGCTTCGATTCACGTCAAGATGGACAAGGAGCCTCTGTAAGTCTCCTTTCCTTTTCGCATCTCTCACTGTGGCTTGCTCACATCGTCTACTTCTACTTTCCAGGCTCGTCGAATAATTTTTCTCTCCCTTCACAACCCTCGCCAGCCAGCATTGCCGCGGAAGGCGTTACTTGAAACAATTGGACTTGAGCTTGGACTCGGGGAATCTCTTTCGTATACTAACTATATCCACGAAAAATTACGATATATCCATTTAGATATCTGGTCGAATTCATGAAATGATGATGGGACGAACGAAACACTTCTTGCTTTCAATATTGCGTGGATCAGACTGCGTAAATCAGACTTTCTGCCTAGAGAGCGTGTATGAATAGTGCGGAACACGAGACGCACGCCAAAAGTCTTCATTGTACGGATATCGCCAGACAAAGCATTAAATAAGTGTCGAAGATTATACAAAATGAACACCAGACCGCCGGCCCAGCCAGTCAATCTATTGACTAAGAATCGTACGAACAAATGATTCATAGTTTACATTTCCGTCTCTGTAACATTGGAAAGTTGAGTCAGCAATGTAAAAAGACGACAGGAATTAAAAGAGATCGTGAAGGAGTGGAACGCGAGGTAAAAAGGCGAAAGAGTATAGATAGAGACTTACGCGCCGATCTGTATTCCTTTCAATAGTTCATCGACCTCCTCGTCCGTCATCTTCTCTCCCAGCTGTGTAAGTACATATCGCAGTTCACCGGCGCCAATGAACCCGTTGCCTTCTTTATCAAATACTTGAAACCCGCGAATGAATTCCTCTGGTGGTTCAATGCCAAACAAGCACGACAGCACATTTGAGACAGAGAGTGACACGTGCAATCAGCCTTCTCAAACGCCACCATGAGCCGGCAGAAGACATACCTGGCGTTCCAGCAGGCTTGAACCCATCAGGTCGATTGAGGATCTGCAAAAAAGTGCTATACTCCACTAGACATCGAAATCTCATCTCAGTAATACACGACACCACCGACAAGCATGATCAAACGCACCTTCTCGTGGAGCACCAGCTACGATCTCCGCGACCTCAGCCTGTGTAGGGTTCTGTCCAAGCGCCCTAAGCAGCTCTCCCAGAGTCTCTCTCGGCACCTTCCCTGTACCCTTCTTGTCGAACAGCGCGAAAGCTTCTTTGTATTCTGTTGTATCCGACGCCAGTCAGGACCACAAGTCAGGAACGACATCAAGTCCAGACGCGAAAGCTCGGGAAGAGAGGGGAGGGCTAACCTGCGTTATCACTCTACAAATGTCAGGATTAGTTCGAGATCCTATATGAGTAGAAAGTATTATATCTGACCATAATATAGAAACGTTAAAAAGGACGTGAAAGGGTGTAGATGAAGAGCCGTTACAACGAGAGCTTGAATGGTTGAAAGAGGAAGGGAGATGAATATGGTTTTGTTTGGATCAGACGCTGCTAGCTTCTCCGTTCAACCTCTTTTGTTCAACCTCCTTGTCTCAGTCTGCAGACTCTCCGGTTGGGTCTGTCTCAGGTTTGCATAAAGTATGGTAAGTATACGAATCTCTGTTGTGCTCAGTCTGCTTATACATAACATATGCAGCGAAACAATAAACGAATTCGTTGAATATGACCTCGAATATGTACATGAGACAGCTTCTGCAACTATGGAATCAACGTAAATCATTCGAGCATCATTCGAGCATCCGTCTTTTCCTCACTGGCTAGGAAGACCAGCAGTCGACCAATGATTATTGTTCAGGTCCCAAATAGCCTCGGTGAGCGTGTTTGGAGCACCTGCACTAATGAAGCCCACCCTCACTGCATGGGTGGCATTGGTGCTTCCTATGGCGTACAAAGCATCGCTTCCCTCAGCAGCGACAAGTCCCTCGTTTGTAATGCATTGATCGCAGGAGGATCCACCGCTAAAGGTATTCGCTGTACCGCTTATGATATACTCGCTGACGACGCGGTCCGGGGAAAGGAAGAACAAGTAAACCTGTAATATAAGACGTATCGCGTACATTTCCGTAAGTCAGTGTCTTGATTTATGCAGCCTTGCTAAAGAGCTCGCAGCGAAGGACTCGCTCACCTCATGGTTATTGGTCTCATCTAACCCAGCTACAGCGAGCGGGGTACCATACATCACCTCGTTCGCCGGTACGATGACGAAATTTTCAAAATTGTCTCCACAGTCGGTTCCTGTGGTTCTGCCCGAGTCGAATGGGCCAGCAACACAAGTCTCGACGATGTCTCCGTTGGAGTTCTGCGAGTAAATTCGAGTTGCTCCAGCTGCTCCCGCGCCTTCAGCCGCCACGACATCACCTATGGTGCTGAAGGGAAGTGCATCAGCCGATGCAGGCGCCGCGGCTACTGCAACACTTTTGAGGAGAAGAGGAGCGAAGGTCTAAAAAGTGTCAAGGATTTGGATAATAGTTGGTGTGAAGGACATACGAGAGCAAGCTTAGTGAGTTGAACGTTGAGCATTCTTGTGTTCTAATGCTGATGCAAGATACAATTTCGTCGCAGCGCTGCTTCACCTCAGTGATATCTAGTAGTCTTTTATACCTACTATTCCTTTCGTTCCCATTCCCGTGAAGAGGCATAACAATCAAGATGTCAACCACCCAAATGTTCCGGCAATTCATCTATTCTGCGGCGTTTTTAATCACCGATCTAATTCTTCATGTAAGCTTTCAGTTTAAGCTGCCATCCATCTGATGCTAACTGTGCCCGTTTAGTGCTTGAAGAAGCTTGGCAAAACACCATATCTGTCTTACACTCACGCCGATGGGCCTGGTGGGGTGGGATAGCTTGTGCTTGTGTAGGATATCCATCGAAAGTCTCCCTATCCATCTGTTTGCCCCTCCTCTCTAACCAGTTCCGTATGTTATATCGTTGCCGTTACTCCCGAACGTTCACCTTGGCTAATCTTCTGTCTTCCTTTTCTGCTACTCCTTATAAAATCGTTCGATATCTGAACTCGCTTAGTCTCGCGTCCTTTGCTTCTCCCGTTGTCTATTACCATCTTACCAACCCCATTGCAGAAGCTTCAAGCTTTGGCGTGCATCTTGAATGTTCATGGTGAGTGTCTGTCTTGAGCATCGGATGTTCAAACTTGAATCTTATTATATTAGATGTGCCGTTCGCTTTGCAATACAATATGTTTTTAGCACTAAACACATCTCCGAAGACAGACACCTTGGATACATAGCACCAGAAAAGTCATAGCAGAGAAGGAAGAAGAAATAGAACACTGGGAATGTTGTCCGTGGTTATCGCTAGTTTTGCTAGCTCTCTAGTACGCGTTCAGAAAGTACATGAAGGGCACAGGAGATACCAAGACCAGTACTGCAGACAGTCCTCCCTCGAACTGAAGATGTTTAATACTCAATTCACTAAGCTCAGGCTTGCCCTAGTATGTGGGACCACTCTCCTGTCGTCACCGTCTATATAACACTTGGCTTTCTAGCTTATTGCTCCTTTGCTTTCACTTGCCGGGGTATCAGCTAGCCCCCGCTCGGCCAATGTTGTCGTTCCCTTCAGCGCTGTGGGCGATGTCACTGCAGTTCAGTCAGCCCAAAATAATGGAGATACCCGCCTGTACTCTCAGAATGCTAACGGCGACATCATCGAGACCTGTATTAGTGGACCATTCACCACTGGCTCTATTAGTGACACAACTTGTACCCGTCCTCTGACTGGGGTGATTGTACCTGCGAACGAGACGAAGCTAGGTACGCCAGTCGCAGCCGTGGACGTGCCGAGTACAGGCTGGGGTGATGTAAGTCCATTCAGACTTCTCTCCAAACTTGATGCTCATATATTTTTCCAGGTCCGTCTCTACTTCTTCTCCCCAGAGAATGTGCTTAGCGAGCACATCTACCACCCAGGTTCAGGCTGGAGAGGAGGACCTAGCTGCTCAGACTGTATCACGACCCAGGGATTCGTAGGAGTTGAAGGCAGCCCGATCTTGTATGTGTTGGGAAGCACTACGACTTCCCGTCAGGTTCGGGTCGGGTTCATCAGTGCAGGGGATCCGAGCACCATCACTGAAGCGGTGTTGGATGGGAGCAACTGGCAGACTGCTGGCCTTCCGAATTGAGAGTGCCACCCTACATCTTGAAGAGACTGATGCATTTTACTGCACTTATTCAGTGGTTTGCGAGATAGTGACTTGGTACATAATATGTATGCTTTGAGAACCATCTTTTAATCATGATGCATGAATAATTGGGCAGTGTGGCACTGATTTTCTCTGCCTCGTAAGCTTCATCTAAAAGAATAAAAGGTGTAAGCACAGCACCATCACAGCTTTTCAGGCGTCAATCTGGCACTGTTTAGATAGCAAAGAACGCAGCTCTTCTGGCCCATTCCTTCTTACCACTGACCACCATCTCACATCATATCCATCATTGACAAATGAGTTTCTTCAACCACTCATCCAGTTTCTCAGTCCACGGAGGTGATTTCACACACATCAATGGCGACCAGATCAACATCTACACTGGAAACTCAGGAGGAGATGGATATGATATCATGCAATTGTGCTCTATAAGTCAAGAGCTTTCACAAGGTGCTCTGACACGAGAGCTAGCTTCCAAGTTGAGAGAGGTGCAGTCTTTTCACCTATTTTGAGATTGGTCATTAATCACTAAGCTCAGTTTCGGTCGATTCGGATGGGAGATATTAACCTCCTGGGAGTAATTCATGAAGGAGACATATGTGATAACAGAGCCAGGGCTATGTACCCACCACAACAAGACTCGGAACTGTCAATGGAATACTCTCTAACATCAAGTAGTGCAAGCCTCATTGGTGTGGGAATGCCTCCACAAGTTCATGTTGTGAAGTACACTGGCCGAGACAAGTATCTTGTGAGCTGCATTGGTCACTCAACATCTGAATATAAGTTTGATCCTTAAATGTAGGCTTGGGAGCAGGATTTTATCCGCTTCTCTCAGACTCGGTGAATCTGAAAAGGTCGATATGCATAGAGACATGACTGACAGTTTTTCTAGTCATGTAAATATTGCTCAATTATTTGCAAGTAATCTGATACTACCAGCGCTCATTTTTCATGGAGGTCATTTCATTTGTTAGTTCATGGCTTCTTAAACCATGGCTTAGTGTGTTCATTAGAACTTCATCCACTTGAGCAAGTTTGGCTCGACTATGCCAGGAAATCATCTCTTGCATTATGCTATTTGGAACAACGATTGGCCAGTCAGTCTTGTTCAAAGAAGATGATTCTTAACTTACCAACACCAACACTATACATTCTTTGATAGGTGACTGTAGGCATATACTCCCTTTTTATTATAGGATATATGGCTCCAATTTTTTGAAAGTCAGTTTATTTGGTATCTTTGCAAGTATCATTTTCACCTTTGCTTTGCACAGTTATCATCATGTCTCTGGGTTCAAATTGAGACTGGCAACATATGTCTTGGACCTCTCAGCAGACAAACATCACATTCATTCCCTCTTGCATTGGATACAACTCAGGAAGACAACTTGGAGAGGACTAGGTGTACCATCATGGCTCCCATGCCACTAAACCTTTACAAGGATCACTTAATTCTCTCTCAACTTACTCCATGCAGTCATGATTTTTCTCAAATATTAGCTACTTCAAAGTATAGCTTTTATGAATTTCTATCACCACACCCCCCAAACCAGATGAGGATTGGTTCAGTGTGGTATCATGGACAAGAAGTTGCTTACATTCAAAATCATATCCAGAGCAAGTTTTCAATAGCCAAATGGAGAGCTTCTGGTGGTGGACCAAGACTTAAAACTGTAGCTATACATGGACTAACACGGTCTGTATATACAAATAAATTTAGCTGCTGAATACACTCACAGAATTTTGTAGGATTATCCTTCAAGGTCAACAGCTCAGAAATTTGAGGTACATAACTACAGAGTGTACTTGTGAGAATCCAAGGAAGTGGCTAGAGAAATGCCATCTTTCATGGCTGTCACAAGCAAATGTACTTTTCAATAACCTGGGACATGACATGTCTGCTGCTGACAAGTCTAGACTCATTCATGAATTCCGTAGGTGATCATGATTATATCCTACTATCTGCAATGACATGAGTGCCATTCAGGTCTTATTGATTTGCCAACATTTGAAGTTAATTTTGGAGGAAGCACTCCTTGGTGTTATCCAACCAATGTCTTTCTGTTCATAACCCCAATTCAGCTCATAACAAAGGGCTCAGAGGTACATATTGATTGGCCCAGAGTTGATGGTACCAGAGCATATTGGTCTTTAGATCCATCTGGAGATGTGAAGATGCACAATGATACACGCCTGCTTCTTGGACTTCCCACATTGGTTGATTTCATATGAGTTTGCACATGGAAGCAGTATCATTATGATGCCATTTGTCAGCTTCAAGAAAAGAAAGGCTTTGACCCATTTACAACAGATTATGCTGTAGCTCATGGATATCCAATTTTAAAAGTCGCTGCTGAAGAGTGTTTCATAGAGATTAGTGGTATGTTCATATCTTTTGTATGCACAATGTCAGATGTATTCATTCTCCTCCTTTTCTATTTTCAGGCTCAGATGAAGATAATGATGACAAGGATGAGGAATGGCAAGATGTCATAGAAGATCTGACAGGTATCCCATCTATTCATTTACAACATGTACTAGCTACTTAAACTCATTAATAAATCTTACTATAGCTGCCTCATCTACTGAGGCTCCATCTTTATTGCCTCATATGCCTTGTGAATTTCCCATCCACAACTTGACACATTGTAGCCTTAGACCTTTTAGGTCCCTACAACTCATGTTCCATGCAAGCATATGGCTCCATAGTATCATGATTGATTCTATGCTTTCCAGATCATATATGCCAGTCTATACAGATCCAAGTAGCAGTCATTGGGGATGCACAAGTTTTTCCTGGAAAAAGGATGAGGTATTCATGAAGGCACTGACAAAGCAAAGGATCAATGAAGTATATCATCCTCAAGATATTCCACACTTAAAGTGAAGCACATCTGTGGATTCACATTTATATAGACGGTTCTATCCAGACATGTATACCTTGTAGATTATGGACTTTTTATTATGACCTTGTTATAATCAAATGATATGCAGAGAAAGATATAAAATGAAAGTGATGAATAGACAGCAAAAGTGTAAATAAAAAACAAATGGACAACTGCCATGAGTAGATGTCTCAAATTAGGTAAAGATATGACTCACCTAAAGTTTGAGAAGAAATACTTCTCTTTGGTTCTGGAGGCCTAGAAAGTGATATTGAGAAGATATTGCATAACTTAGGAAATGAAAGTGTGAGGAAATAAGTATGAGGAGAAGGAAGGAGATAACACCATGTAATGTGACTTCCAAATTTCTCTGTAAAATAGATGTGATAGGCAATGAATTATAAGAATATCTTTACAGGGCACACTCAAAAATCCAAGGGTGTCTGCTGGCCTCAGGGTCATAAGTACTATATCTTGATCTATGGGGTCTCTTACAGTCATCAGAGATGGCCTTCCAATCCTCTTTGAATATACTTAACTCCTTGGTACACAGTTTCTATAAGTCATTCTTATAATATAAATATATGATTGAGGGAAGGCCTCAGACCTCTTCATTAGTGGTGTAACTTAAATAACATTGGCTTGTAACATCATAATTTGGTATAAGACACAGGAACTCCTCCAGGGAAATTGGAATACCACACAGAAATCTAATCACTTTATCATCCTACTATTCTATGAGACCTTTAAAATGGATGTAAGCCCTGTCTTCTCCTTAACACCCTTCTCATCATCAGACTGATGAATACTATCTCCATCCTCAGGTGAATGGACAGTCTGAGTCTGATGGACTGAATGACTGTGATTAGTACCAGACACATCTGAGGCAAATCTCAATGTTGTCAAAACATGTCGTGTAGGTGTCCCTTCATTCTGCTGATCATTTCCAGGCTTGACTTCTTCAGGTGGATACTCCTGAAGATGAGATCTCCTCATTTTGATAATTGAAACAACTGCCATAGGATAAGAAGCCTATATACCATCCATGATTAAGGATATCACTCAGGTTTTAGTGGCCAGGATAACTTACAGCAGCTCCAACATAGACCATATATACAGTCTGTGTGACCAGGGTGAGTGGAGAGGTTGGGCTTAGTTTGGCAGATTCTTGGAATGTGAGTGCCAGTAGGATTAGCACCATGAGCTGTATATACACCATGACTTGAGTGAAATTTTGATTTGTGTACAGATATGATACCACCTACCTGAAGAATACTAAACACAACACCTGATTCTGTCAAAAGATACAGCAATTTTCCGGGAATAGATTCTGTCTTGGATTTCTCGAACACTTTTGGTATCCTATTCTGTACCCTGTCATAATAGTGAGATGGAATTGTCATCATATGAGTTCTAAGTAACACATACCAAGAACTTGCAAATATGAAGGTAGTGGTAACTAAATTGACCACCAAGCTGAGTGTTATGTTTGCAATAGAAACTCTATTGACATCCTCAAGTGATGCGGTGTATAAGCTAAGAACTGCCATAAAAATATTTAGGATATAACCATACACATGCAAGCTGAACCATACCTATGTGGGTGAACATAAGCAGACCAAGGCTAAACTTGACACATTGACTCTCTGCCCATACTCCCCATGCCCTCCATACAATGAATCCATTTGCGAGAATGATCTGTTGAAGTTCCAGTGAACACACGCTCAAAGTACCATTGAAACAGTGATTACTTACGTGAAATGCGGCGGGCCAGTTGAGATAATCCATCATCGGTTTCGTGACATTGTTCGCAACAGTAAGTCGATCGGCGAGTGAAAGCGAGAAGTTCTTCGTCAAGCTCTCCTTGACCCATAAGACATAACCTCCAACTTGAACGGCCACCAATGAAGTGAAAAGGAGGTAAAGGAAGAGCGTCAAGCCTAAAAAGCCTTTGTTCTCCTTGTGTTGCAGACCTCGGCGCCTTATGCGATTCATGAGATACATGATGATAACTACAAGAGCCATATGTACACTCACCTCAACTGCAAAGGTACAATGACTGTGAGAGGTAGAAAAAGACCTACACATCACAATTCTCAGCATGCTATTATCCAGCGATGAAGCACTGAATTTGAATACTCACCATACATCAAAATCAGGGCAACGATTTCCGCTGTCCTGAGGATGACAGTTTGACCGATACTCTTCAAGATTAGATTTTCCTCAGGAGTCATGATGAAATAGGACGAGAAGAGAAATCGGAGGAAATGTCGAAGAAACCGTTCACCGAGATGTCACTGTGGTGATGGGGATATTGACGAGGAAACGGAAGGGTTTTTATCTCGACAAGGTACATACCGTGCCGCACTTCCAACAAAGTTTGCAGTGATCCACGTGGATGATATTGTACGAAGTCTTTCTATAGGTGATCAGTAGAATCATAATGATGCTCTACATGGAAGATGGAGTGAGCCGATAACTACGTTGATGTAAATGTATTACTCATGCACTGGAATACGAGGACAGCTTCTATGTTAAACTTTCAATTGAGCTCCACAACTTCGTGTGACCTCAACCACTGATTCCTCATATTCCGTTACCTTGTGCATAAGTACAACTGAGCTCCCAGTCAGATTTGCAGATCTACTAATCAGCCAGATGCCTTGGTACTGCGAGATGAAACTTACGAAGAAATCGTACCTTTGATGAAAGAATTTCGTTTTATTATAGATGTCGACGTTTGGCTGTGGTAGGCAACAGCTTCTCTTCACAGAGTCCAATCAGGTACTCCGAGCTACATCACAATCATGATGACTTCTCACCACGGCCACAATCTTTACAATGATATCCATCTTCGGCGTCAAAGACCTCCGGCTCTGATGCATATCGCCGACGAGCCTAAGGCCTTGAGCCAGCGACTTGCTAGGTATTTATATGAATTTGAAAGACATCTTGAATGACTGAGTGATGCGATTCTCGTTTTGGGCTCAAGCTCAGTAGGATCGTGTTCGCTCAGTGGCTTTAGCTAGGGATCTGTGGAAGACTGAGATGGCTAACCGGTAGACACGGATCTACGGGGGGCTGAGATGTCTACTCAGCTGGGGTCGAGATGGCTACTCACTGGAAGCCCGCAGTAGACCCAATGCGACGGTAACCGCTTGTGTTAGCATATAAAGACAAAATAAGAGTCTGATCATGACCCCTTCGCCACCTCACACCCTATCTGTATCCAAACAAACAGCCTAATAATGTCATCTCAGCCAGTAACTCAATACGCACCCCCACCAACAACAACTTACCGCATGGCTATTTGCCTCTACCCCGAAGTTTCAATAACAGACTTCCAAGGTCCTGTAGAGCTCCTAGGCTGTTTCTCCACCTCAAGTCGGCAGAAACCGTCAGCTCAGTTTTTTAAGGCTATGCCGTCCTGCGCGATTGATATAGATTACCTCTCGCATACGCTTGAGCCGGTGATCCCGACTTCCAGTGGACCGGGTCTGGTACCAACGAAGACGTACGAAGATGCTTTGGGAGAGCCTAATGGACAGTTTGATATCATCTTGGTTCCGGGAGGTGAGTGGGCGTATCGAATTGCGTGTATAAACAGCAATTTTGACTCGGAGCGACTCGAATATGTTTGAACTGACGACGATATAGGCAGTATATCACCGAGCGAGGTTGACCCTTCACTTATGGAGTTCTTGAAGGTTCAGGGACCGAAGGCAAAGTACAACTTGACAGTATGTACAGGATCGTGGATCTTCGCAAAGACTGGGCTCCTAGATGGAAAGCGCGCGACAACGAACAAAGCGCTCTACAGAGTAATAATTGTAAGGATTCGAGACCCAAATAGTTTGAAGCTAGAGCCGACTCACCAGATTTGTAGGAGGATACGAAAGATTTGAACATTACATGGGTACCGAAAGCCCGTTGGGTTGTCAACGACGACAAGAAGATCTGGTGTGCTTCAGGCGTAACAGCAGGTAAACATCACCCTTCTGAACGATTCAACCCGTAGTTCTCATCGTTGTAGGTATGGACCTCGCGTACGCGTTCTTGGAATACCTGGTGGGGAAAGTTTCTGCAACGGAAATCAGGGGTATCGTGGAACTGAGCGTGAAGGAGGAAGGAGACGATGAATTTGCTGAATTTCATGGACTGATATGAAAGGCGGAACATTCGAATCAAAGAGTATGTAAATTAAATCTAGTGGGACCGGAAACAAGGCTGGGTAGGACCTAAAATATTTGAAGTAGAAGATTATGTAAACGAAAGCCACGGAACGAAAACACCCCACTCACATACAAACGTCCACTGTTTCTTCAATCTACAAGGATAATTATCTGATTCTTTTCCGTCAGTCGGTGCCAGTTAGTTACCAGTGGAACGTTACGGTTTTGGGATTCAACAAGGTTTCGGAAAATGAAAGTTTACGCGTAGCTTACATATCGCTCTGATCCGAATCTTTTTACACTCGACTCTCGTTCAATTCGTACTGCTCGAGTACATATGTACCTAAAAGTCGGAGCCGGTGAGCTTTGGTAAGTGTCAATTTTCTCGTTTTTGCTAAGCTTAAAGCTTAAAAGCTTTACGAAGCACTGGCAGGAAGGGTTTATTTGAATCGAATTGATGGAGCCTGAGACTCCGGGTCGTTTTAATAACGACGGGCTTGGGATGCTTCAAGTTCGGACAGTGTCAGATTTCTTCAAATATCCTCGATGGCAAGGGTATTCCAGAGCCTTAGATTGGGCTTCCAGGTATATTACTCACTGTATATTGATCACTCATCAATATACCCTCGATAGCTCTTCCAAAGGAGAGTAACATGAAGTTGCGTCTAGCACAGTTTAGCCTATGGTCGTCCGATTCTACGGCGTACAGACCAACTTGAAGTGAACCTGAACTGCATTGTGAAAGGAAACTAACACAGGTAAAATATTTACGAGTGACATTGTCGTCGTCCATTGGCACTCAACTGCTTGATCAATTTGGAAGACCAGCAGTTGCCCATTTGCCATTGTTTCTGACAGCCTCGGTGAGCGTTTTTGAAGCGCCTGCACTAATGAACCCGACCCTTAGGGCACGAGAGGCGTTGGTGCTTCCCATAGCATACAAGAGCTCACTTCCGAGAGCTACAGTCAGCCCCTCGTTTGTGATGCATTCGGTGCAAGTAGGCCCTCCGCTGATGCCGTCAGACGGGTTTCGTTGTACGATATACTCGCTGACGACACCCTCCGGGGACAAGAAGAATACGTGAGCCTAAATCATTCTCAAGAGTTAGAGTGATATCCTGACACTGTATTCGTAAGTGAATGGGTATCTCGCACCTCTTTGTCTCCGGTGGAGGCAAGACCCGCAGCAGCAATGGGAGTACCCCACATCACCTCACTAGCAGGCGCGATGACGAGGCCCTCAAAGTCGGACCCACATTCCGTGTTGCTGGTCGAAGCGGTGGTGAATGGGCCGCTGACACAGGTCTGGACGATGTCTCCGTTGCTGTTCTGGGAATAGATACGGGTTCCGCCAATGCCAGCAGTCTCTACTGCGGAAGCATTTCCTACTGCGCCAAACGAAACCGCATTGGCTGAGTCGGAGGCTGCCATTACTCCCCCGAAAAGTGGAGAGAGAAGCTGAAACGAACATTAAGCAAATACCATAGACCAGCTGGCATGTACGTACAAAGGCCAACTTGACAAATTGTGCGCTCAACATATTTCAGCTCGGATTGTGATGCAGGAGATATTTTACCGCAACGCTGCTTCAACTTGGTAAGTCATAGCTCTTTTTATACGTTTTGGCTTGTCACTGAGCAACGACCATCACGGCCAATTGCATACACTAAGCCAAACTTGAAGGACTCGGATTTTCGTGCTCTCTTGGTTTCTTTTTTCGATTTTGTCGGCTCGATGGCCTAATTCTTTCAGTTCAAGGTGTCAAGCCATCGCATGATTTCTGGACACCTCAACACCATAATCTATTTCGTGTTTTGAATTGGTATTTTAATCATCGTCTCACACTCGCTTCTCGATTCTCAGTACAACCTATCCAAAGAATTTACAACACTTCAAAGCATAACAGGTGGCTCGTACGTTACAACTTGGAGCACGCCAAGAGTGTACAGTTTCTTATCTTACTTGGAGAATGACCAGAGTGCATAGTTGACTTGTCACGAGATACTGAAGGTTAGTGCAGTCAAAGCCAATTGTCGGTGCCGCAGTCGTCGGGAGTTTAAGGTACCATACATCTTCAATTCAGGCTATCTGTCATCGCTCCTGCCTTCAACGCATGATGCCCGGAGCGGTATGCACTCGGCATACTAATGCCAGACCAAAAGCATCATATGAATCTCATTCTGTTCGTACATTCGACTCCAGAATCGTACCATCATTCAATCTTAGCACCAAATTTGTCACTCCAGTCAATGCGCATCTGGACACGGTAGTGTCTCACTAGCGCACCGGCATGTACAATGGAAAGTTACCACACTGCTCCTTCCTCAATGTATGTCTCCGCACGTACTGTCAGTGAATGTGCCGTTGAGGTGGACGCATTATACATTAATTTCATTTCATTTCACTTGGCGTCAAGTGCTCTGAAGAGCAAGCGAGTCAAAGCATTGTTATTACGAGGCGGGTAAGAACGGTCCGGCTGAGGTCGAGCATTTCTCTCTGAGTCTCCACTTACGAAAGCTCAGTATACGATATTTGGTTGAACTTATTTCGTTTTTTTGACTACTGTCGCCGTAAAACTGCTCGTTAGCAAGCTCATTCCTCAAGAAATATGGTCAGCTGAAATTCATCTTCTCAATTAACCATCACTTTTACATTTACTTCTGTAGGATGTCGATCCTCTTGCAGACACCGTCCCGCCTCGTTATGCTGTCGAATCAGACGAGGAAGACGAATTTAATCCTTTACAAACCGATTCAAAATCAGAACCAGCCATTCCACTGGAAATCAAGATCGTCGGAGACCTGCTCCAGAATCGTCCTTTAATCATCGCGTCTGGAGATGCTGGTAAATACTGGGCTAAAGGAACGAGTCTTGGCGAGCAGAGTGGTGCAATCATGGTCAATAATATCCAGGTACAAAGCCTTATTCCATTCCGCGTTCCAAACTCATTGACGAATCTCAGGTTGGATTGACATTCAATCCACCCTGGACAAAATCCACAATAATTGTGTCCGAAACCTTTACAAGGCTACCTATCGCTGATCAGTACAGCTATGCGGAAGCATTGATTCATCGTCTGAAGCCGCCAATGTGTGCCTTTTAAATTCACTCAGATCCTTCTCTGTTGATTGAGCGAGACTACTAGAGTCTCTATCCTTGACATCTATCCAGCACCTATATACATTTCCGCAGAGCCAATCGCTCTCCACGATGCCCCAATACGTTACCTATCTACAGGCGCAGCAGATTCTACTCTCGTGTGTCCCCCACCACCTAACCAGAGATTCCCGTACTAATAGTTCTTGCCAGACCTTGTCCGCTCAATCATTCGCAACACCCAACATGGTGCACTCAACGACCTCCGCCGCGCTACTCTCACTCATTGCATCCGATCCATCAAAGAAAGGAACACTGCTTCTCCTCCCATTCCCTCGTGTTCCCGCACCCCCACCCAAAACCCTTCAGCGTTCAGATTTCTCTCACCTGTCCGAAGATGAATATCAATGGTCAGAAACTACTATGAATACGATCCACAAACTCTTATTCTCCGCTTTTGGAGAGCACGTCGAGGCTACATGGCACACGCCCTCCAACACCCAGAAAAACCACAATCACCTATCGTCTGCCTCGAAGGCAACAGGTTCCTTAGGTGAAGGAGGAATGTACATCTGAATAGCAAACAGCATCAATGGGTTGTGTACATTATATATTTGTAGCATGCATCATATTATGACAAGAGGGTATACATATAAGATCTCACAAGAATATATAATATGTCCTCTCCTCTTCTAAACATCTCGCGAAAACCAAAAAATTAAACTCATAGCGTAGTCCTTGGGAAAGCCCCAGGAATAGGCTGTCTCCGTCTCTCAGGATGATGGAAGTACGTCCCATATCTCGAAACCCTATTTGGACTAGCCGACAAAGACGGTGTCGGCGTATCCTCATCATCCGTCATCGGCTCACTCCTAACACTACCTTCCCCACCCGTACCCCCAACCACCGGCTCCGTCTGAGCTCTCTGTAATCCTCCAGTTCCCCCAACCCCATTCCCATTCGGCGTTCCATAATCTTCCTCATCACTATCCACCTCATCCGCCAACCAGCTCTCATCCTCAGGAAGCATAATTACACCCGACGCATGATCAAAGCTCAATCGATGGTGCATTAAATTCGCTGCCGGTGCCGTCTGTGCGCGTTGAGGAGAACGCGATTGAGCGTCTTCCCATGGGTTTGAGCTGACACCTGGTGCATCTGAAGTATCAGCGAGAGGAAACTCGCCATTAATGGCGCTATTCGCAGTAGACATCGTGCGATTTCGTCGGACGACACTTGGCCTCTTTCGCAGAGTGAGCACGACAGCTTGATTGGGGTCTTTGGATTGTCTAGGTGTGTTATTGGGTCGATGATCGTTGTTGCTCAGTGTCTGTCCTTTCTTCAGCGGCAGCCAAGGCTCTGGTAGTACTCCATTCAGTGCAGGGTGACCATATCGTCGTTTGCCAGTGCTAAGTAGCCATTAGCGTCGTTCATACTAACATATAGGGAATAACACATACTTGAGTACACCACTATACCAATTTGCCATCGGCGGTTGCGACTTCAAGTAAAAACCAGGTCAGTAAAAAGTCATCGACATCCAAAAATCAGCGTAAACATACATAATCCGTCCTTTCATCCTCAGGTGCCACATACAACGTATCATCATTCTGCGCATATCTCCTCCTATTAAGGTTACTCTGCGACCAAGTGACAGGATGTCCCGCCCGCAACCGCATCACTTCTTCGCTTTCCTCGCCCCTCTCTACTTCAAACACCGAGCTCAGATTCACATATTTGCTCAACGGCGTCAACTTGATATGGAGGTACCACGCCCATAACACTGTACCAACGAGCAGAGGAACAAGTAAGGAGGCAAGTATAAACGATTGCGACACAAGGAAGGAACCCGTCATGAACACCAAAAAGATCATGACCCCCCATATCAGACGGATATATGTCAGTGGCCATGCTTGGCCTTGTGATTCGTACGGTTTATAAAACACTACAAATCGATTGAGCTTTCATCTCTCATAAACATGCGAACATATACGCACCGAACAATAGTTTGTACTTATACACGACATATCCTACACCAAAATACACAGCGCCGAAAATGACGATCAGAGGCTGCACGACACTGTACAGCATCGTAATGGTAAACATCAGAATTGCTTGAGGATACACAACGCCGTAATTGATCATAGGTGGTGCGTTCAACTCCGCAAAATCTTGAAATCTCGAGTTAGCTGAAAAGTCCCCAACAGCAATCTTGCATTCACTCACCACGGGGGGTCCTAGTCACAAACATGCGTAAAAAGAATCTTGGGACGATCACACCGAGATTCAGAAGCTGAAGAGGCATGATACCCAACCCTATAAAGCAAATCTTAGAATTCAGCGCCTCCTAATCGAAGGATGCACAAGCTAGTACTAACCTTGAAGAATAGCATAAGATAAGAAGAAGTTCCTATTTCTCGTCGGTTACACTGTAAAAGGCAATCACGGCCAAACCAAACTGACCTTGCTTTACCGGATTGCAAAGCTTTTGCTAGCTTCTCCGGAATCTTTGCGGGGAAGTTCGCCAAATCTCGTACCAACTGCCAGTAGGTACTGACTACAAGGAAAATGAAGACGACGTTAACCAAGAGGAACAAAAAATATCTGAAACGAACGAATCCCGTCGTCAGAAGCACCACATATTTGAGAACGTAGACGTACTTCTTCATCAAAGAATACTCAATCCAGCTTCGTGCACGATGACCCTGCAGATAGGTGAGCCCTACAACAAAGTAAGATTCCTACGGCCATATGCGCTCAAAAATACAGAATATTCTGACCTTCCAGCAAGAAGGGTAAAAGTGCGTTCAGAGTAATCATTGCTACCGAAGGCAAAGAGTTTTGCACAATCGCCTGAATCTTCGGGTTCTTGTCAATGAGCTTTGCTAGCCACGGTAGTGTTTTCTTGATTTCCTCATAGGACAATAGACTCGCGAGGGCCGAGATGGGGAACACCCAGGAAAAGAACAAGATTGCGATAGCGGCCATGATGAGCACATCTCGTACGTGAATGCTGCTCTCTGACGGCGTCATGTTTGCCCAAACGATGTCGCGAGGCTCCGGGGCGGGGTATGTCGTACACTGGAAAGGATTCGATGCGTGTGCTGTTTGAAGAGCGACTTGCTATTTCCCAGCATACAAATGAGATGACCGGTAGCATAACATAAGGATAATATAGACCACTCACCGCACTCGACATTTTTTCGAACGTCACAAAGGCCGTCTTGGTAGCCTTGAACTTCCCAGTCCTCCTTCGCCTCTTCACAATCTCGTCAATTTCGCTGAATTCTTTCTCTAGGCACTCCAAGGCGTCCACCTTGGGCTTGAACCATCCGGGCCTGAGAGTCGGTCTTTTGCGATGCGGCACGACCAAACGAGTTGTGCCACCCCCACTCTCGACGTCAGCATCGATCAAGTTCACTACCGCATTGTGTTCGGGATCATATTCCTCCACAGTACTGGGGTTGCCCACGTATTTCACCCACGCCGTCTCCAGAGCCAAAAGTGCCTTTGTCCGCTTGTCCAGAAGACGTTTAAGACTTCCGACTTCTCGGACGAGGCTAACGCTCTCCACGCTCATGCTCATATTCTCGAAATATTCGGCCAAGGCGCGTTCGCTTTGTAGGTGCAGAGGCAAGTTGGTGACCATGACGGTGCGCGCGGGTATAGAATGGACGAGTTCGAGAGAGAACAATTGTCGAGACCGGATGAAGCGGCGATAATTCTTGTAGATGAAGTACAGTGCCAGGATGGTGAATAGATAGGTGAAAACCAAATGCGCGGAGAGATAGGTATTGGCATCTGTTATAAGTCCCAACCAGCTATCATCGGCAGGAAGCGTAGAATTATTTCCGGGTTCAAGAGTGCCCCAATCTTCAGTATCACCCGGCCACCCTTCCTCATCTCCTAATTTTTTATTATGCTGCGATAAAATGACAATTTAGATTGCGAGTTTGATTGACGCGCGGATGACACACCCTCCAATTAAGTGGCATCAATGCTATGACCGCAAAAAAGGTGCAAACAGAAAAGAGGTAGAATGACATTTTGAAAAAGTTAAGCAACTGCGAGACGCGGTTAGCGTATGATATACAACGAGGCACGCGATGCGCACATACCACTGCTGCATCCAGGCCAACTATTTGCAAAACCGTGAACTCAGACGTCCTAATCGTAGGCAGAATCCATCCGAAAAACGCCTGATGTGCATGAGCTTCATGAGGTGAAAAGCCTAGTCGAAACTCAGAACAAGCCGTAAACATGATATCAGCTGCACGAATTTACCCTTTAATTTCGTCCGTGGAGCAAAATGAAGTGGCCACCGAGTTCGACAGTACGAGAATATGAGAAATGAAGAAAGACCAATGGTTATAGATAGCAGTAATTGGGTCGTGAACCACGGCCCGTCGAACTTCACTAATGACAATAACAGAAATTTGAATGCTTAATTAGCTTGAGACGAGCATTCAACTGGTACTCACGAGTAGGAGGAGCTCCTGGTGGTAAGTCTGGATCTGTACTACCGTCTCCATCGTCGAGAATATGAGTGAAGAACGACGAGGCCATAGTCATCGCCCTTGCAAGTTATTCAATTTGAACGAGCGCAGCTGAAAGGCGCTTTGATCGACTCCCAAATCGGGCGACACCTGTTTGTCAAAAGCCTCTCTGTCAAATAAAATTGATAAGATTACGGAAGTATCGGAAGTTACGATAAACTACAAGTCCTCGAGTTTTTGGTATACTACTTAGAACTTATACGTCGCTTTTCCAAAGTCGAAGTACGGAGCTGAGTTACAAATCATGGCATATATCGACCATAAGGCCCTCACTATCACTGCTAACGCGCCCCTCTCAAAAGCTACTACTAGAAAAATGCTACTCACCCCTCCAACCTAGCCTTGCATGGCATCAAGCCGAACACCTCCCAGAACTCCATCGAGTCAAGAGCCCGCCCGAGGGACTCAGCAGGCCTCGGAAGAGCTCGTATCCCTGCTTCATGCATAAGCTCGCGAACCCAGCGGGGCTGAGGCCCATGAGCCTTATCTTCATTGGGCAACCCGGAATCTGGAAGCGCAGAGCTTGAGCTTGTGTTTGCTAGCTATTGCCCAAGGGAATATCGGCAAAGTAAGATTCATACCTTCGGAAGCACCGGATCCAGATCCCCAACCCGAAGCCAAATCCCACCAATCATACACTCTCCCATCCGTGAGTAGCCACCTCTCTCCATCAGCCTTGTCCCAGTTGGCATGCACGGCAAGAATCGCGCGCGCAACGTCTATGCCATGAATCATGTGTATGCTCCCCTATTGAGGTCAAATGGAATGAACAATAAGGCGCGAATGAAAACATACAGAGGCATGAAGTGGCTTATAGCCACACCGACCTTGTTCTTTAGTACCTCCTTGGTAGGTGCAACCCTTCCGACCCACTTCCGCATCGAACGCTCTCCGCCCCACAACCCAGCGAGATCCAGCACAGTCGTCTGTATCCCCAACTCCTTCTGTGCTCTTTTACTCAAACGCAATAACTCATCTTCCGCACTAGCCCGCTCATCGTGTATATGTGGGCTATGTCAATCATACCATTTGTTCGGCGCGGGCGTGGTCAAACCTAGTTCCTACCAGAGAAATATCCCCGAGAAAGTCACGATTCGCAGCTCAGAGCGGGTTACAAGAACTCTYGAATGCTCACACCCCAAATACTTGTAGCACCCAACTGCACAAACCCCACTTCTCCGCCCTTCTGAAGCGCGCTCGACTCCGACCGCGTAGACAAGTACATCCTGAGAAGCCTCTCAGATGCACCTTTGACCTTGATCGGGAACGTTATCAGCACCGTCCTCGCATCAGGAAGCACCTTGAACCGCTCGTCATCCGTGGAATTTGGGTCAAACTCGAACTTGATTGTGTTTGCAACACCAGATCTCGTAGTTGAAGCGTAGGAAACCCCACATTCGTTGCAGAGAGGTATGAGAAAAGTAGAAGTCCAGCCTATTATTGGTCTCGCAAGCCTAACTCAGTAATTCGGCCATGAAATCGTTGACTTGCCTGCGCCAAGAATGAGAAGGTCTACGGACATGAGTACGATAAGCGCTCGTCGTCACTACCCGGCGGCTAGTAGTACTACATACTCGGAGCACGTGATCTTTCTGGTACTGCCCGCCACTGCGTAGCCTGGCGAGCCGATCTTATAGTCTGACGAAGATAGTCGTTCGTCGGATAAAGGCCACTGCGTCGCGCGCACCTATGAAGTTCCTCCTCAGCTAAGTACCAAATCCGGTCTAGAGGATTCAGGCTTCGACCCCACTTCGACGTGCATGATTTAACTAGCTCTTACAATATATTTTGCGGTGTCCGACATAAAGAATACACCCGGAACCAAATATCTTCGTTTGAAGATGGCTCGGAATGCTGGCGGACACGGCAGTTAATGTGTTTACACAATTGGGTGAAGCCGCCCAATTGAACCTCAAGGACTTAACAGCCGATTTGTTCCCTAGCCCCAGTAATCGAACACTTATATATTCAATTTGCGGAAGATGAAACACACTTTAAAATCAGAGATTTGAAGGGTAGTATCTTGAATTCACGGTGAATCTGCTACTTTCAAAAGTTCCATTCAACCTATATCATGAAATGTGCAAGTGCAAGCGCCACTAAACGCCCGAAGACCAACAAATGTATACCTTTGCAGAGGTCCGAGTCAACCGCTTTATTCCAGTATCTGAGTCATTGTTTTATCCAGTGCTTCCGAATATAAAAAAAGGTCGTGGACAGTCAGCTCGAATCGAATACGTATTGATAGAACTTGAACTTACTGAAAATACACAGATATGTTGACCGCGATTGCCGGTACTCACCTAGTCCTAGAGTGTGGAGGGTACCAGGTGTATAAAGAGGCCAGCACGTACCAGGACGAAGCAGAACTGCAGCAGATCTCCCCTTTGCATCAGTTACTTGGACACTAAGAAATGCTCAAGGTTCAATTTACCAAGCTTGCCCTCGTATGTTGTACAAGTTATAGCTGCTTTCCCCCTGATCTTTCTTACCCAATACAGCTATTTGCGCCTCTTCTGCTCAAGGACGCTGGCACTGTCGAGGCCGCTCCCAGTTCAGCTAATACGGTTCCTTTCAGCACCATAGGAAACGTCGCTGCTCTCCAGAAAGCCCCCGGTGGTGGATTCCGTATGTACTCGCAGAATTCGAACGGAGACATCGTACAAACCTGCGTTGGTGGCCCATTCACCACTGGAAGTACGAGCAAGACATCCTGTGGCGAGGATTTCGAGGATTTCGTTGTCGTTCCGGCTAACGAAACGATGTACGGAACTCCAATCGCTGCCGCTGGTTTGCAAGAGACCAATGATGGCCCGGTGAGCGCTCGTGTTCCTTTCTTAAGCTTCGACCGATCCTGACTGAGTGATTTCTTTGCATGCAGATTCACTTGTACTTCTACTCCCCCGACCGCGTCATCAGCGAGTACATCCAGGGAAGCACCGATTTCGATTGGACTGGAGGGTCTTCTTGTTCTCAGTGTATCACTAGTGAGGGTTATGTAGCCGCCGAGGGTACTGATGTGTTGTATGCCCTTGGAAGTACAAATGCTTCCCATGCGCTGAGGGTTGGGTTCATCAGCGCGGGTGCTCCTGGGACGATGACTGAGGCTGTACGCAATACCAACACCGGTCGTTGGGCTTCTGCTGGGCTTCCGAATTGAGAGCCTGGAATGGCCGTCTGCGTCTCCACAGCCGTAACGATAGCATTCGGCTTGTTTTGTCCTGTAGAATAAGATAATGCTCTTTTTCAGGAGATACCATACATAACACATACTTGAATGGTGACACTCACAGATGAAGAGCCGTTACAACGAGAGCTTCGAGTGGTTCAAGAAGCTTCGAGTGTCAGAGCAAGGTGAATAATATGGCTTTGTTTGCATCAGATGCCGTTGGCTTTGTTCGACTCAGAGCGGCCCAACTCTCATGTTCCGAGGTTGTATTCTGTTCCGTTTCGGCTCGTCTCAGGTCTGCAAGAAGGATGGTAAGCAAATGGGTTTTAGTCGTGTTCAGCCTTCTTATATATAGAGTAGCAGAATAATAAACAGATTCATTGGATATGGCCCCAAATATCTTGTGTAACTAATTCAGGCTTGCTCCTGGGCTTCTGCAACCAATCACCGATCTGCAACTACTATGGAGTCAACGTAAATCATTCGAGCATCCATCTTCTCCTCACTGGCTAGGAAGACCAGCAGTCGACCAATGATTATTGTTCATGTCCCATACAGCCTCAGTAAGAGTGTTTGGAGCACCTGCACTAATGAAGCCCACCCTCACTGCATGAGTGGCATTGGTGCTTCCTATGGCGTACAAGGCATCACTTCCCTCAGCGGCGACAAGTCCCTCACTTGTGATGCATTGATCGCATGAGGATCCACCGCTAAAAGTATTCGTTATAGCGCTTATGATATACTGGCTAATGACGCGATCCGGGGAAAGGAAAAACAAGTAAACCTGTAATACAAGGCGTATATTTCTGTCAGTCAGTATCTTAATTGCATCCTTGCTAAAGAGATTGCAATGGAGACTTCAGTGAAGGACTCGCTCACCTCATGGTTATCGGTCTCATCCATCCCGGCTACAGCGAGCGGTGTACCATACATTGTCTCGTTCGCCGGTACGATGACGAAGTTCTCAAAATTGTCTCCGCAGTCGGTTCCTGTGGTTCTGCCCGAGTTGAATGGACCAGCAACACAAGTCTCGACGATGTCTCCGTTGGCGTTCTGCGAGTAAATGCGAGTGGATCCAGCCTCTCCCGTGCCTTCGTCCGCCACGACGTTGCCTATGGTGCTGAAGGAAAGCGCATTAGCCGACGCCGGGGCCGCGGCTACTGCAACACCTGTGAGGAGAAGAGGCGCGATAGCCTAAAGAGTGTCAAGGATTTGGATAATAGTTGGTGTGAAGGACATACGAGAGCAAGTTTAGTGAGTTGAACGTTGAGCATTCTTGTGTTCTAATGCTGATGCAAGACAGAATTTCGTTGCAGCGCTGCTTCACCTTCATAAATTCCAGTAGTCTTTTATACCTACTATTCATTTCCTTTCCACACCCATGAAGAGACAGAGCAATCAAGGTGTCAACTACACAAATGACCCGGCTTCATCTATTCTGCGACGTTCGTAATCATCGATCTAATTCTTCATGTAGGCTCTCAGTTTAAACTGCCATCTATCTGACGCTAATTGTCCCCGTTTAGTGCTTAAAGGCCTTGACCCCACTTCAACGTGCATGTCGTATGATCTAACGACTGGCTCTTACAACATGTTTTGCGGCGTCAGACATACAGAATACACCCGGAGAGAAATATCTTGGATTGGAGCCGGACGAGACAAGATGTATGCTATCCCTTCGAATTACTTTTGTCGCGGTCTCGAATGCGATCTTGGTGTTCAAGATCTCTCCCCTACTCTCTTGTTTCCAGCAGTTACTAGAGTCTACTATTAGTGGCGGCATGAACATCCGTGACGGATTCATTGGAACACCCAACAACTTCCAACGAGCCTTTCTGTTATTCCCAAGCGTTCACCCTTGGCTAACCTTCTGTTATAGAATCGGTCGACGGTCTGTCAAGTTCAGTATCAGATGCTCAAAAATCTTATTATATCAAGTACAAGTTCCGTGCACCTCGCAATCCAGTATATTTCCAGCATGCAACAACAATTAAAACATATACTATCTTCGAGGACAGGCACCTTGAATACATGACATCAGGAAGATTATAGCAGGGAAGAAAGAAGTCAGAGAACACTGAACGTTTGTCTCAACCGGGTCTCTTTATCCACCTTCAAGCTGTTCATCTTACTAACCCTATTACCGAAGCTCAAGCTCTAAGGAACGTTTGTAGTAAGTGCCTGATTTGTCTTTACTATTTTAGTTGTGCTGTGTGCTTGCAATACAACATGCTTTCTAGACAATCAAGGGACATACCTCTGAGGAGAGACACCTTGAATGCATGCTGCCAGGGAAGTCGTAGCAGGGAAGGAGGTTGATGAGGGAAAACACTGATGTTCCCTCAGCTAAATGATCAGCACGGTATTCCTGGTCTTGCTAGCACTCTAGCGCGCGGTAAGAAGTATATAAAAAGGGTACGGGAGATACCAGCACCAGCAGTACTGCACACAGTCCTCTCTCGAATATGAAGACGTTTAGTACTCGATTTGCTAAGCTCAGCCTTGCTCTGGTATGTAAGACCACCCTCCTGTCATCACCGTCTATAACACTCGGCTTTCTAGCTTATTGCTTTGCTTACGCTTGCTGGGGTATCAGCTAGCCCCCGCTCGGCCAATGTTGTCGTCCCCTTCAGCTCTGTAGGCAATGTCGCTGCAATCCAATCAGCCCAAAACAATGGAGGCACTCGCCTGTACTCTCAGAATGCCAACGGCGACATCGTTCTGACCTGTGTCAGTGGACCGTACACCACTGGCTCTACTAGTGGCTCGAGTTGCGGTAGCCATGCTCTGAATAGCCTACTTGTACCCGCAAACGAGACGAAGCTAGGCACGCCAATTGCAGCTGTGGACATACCGACCACAAGCTGGGGTGATGTAAGTCCATTTCGTGGTTAGCGGTGAGAATATCTTGGTAACTTAAGACGGCTTTTCCAGGTTCGTGTCTACTTCTTCTCCCCAGAGAATGTACTTAGTGAGTACATCTGGCAACCAGCTTCAGGCTGGAGAGGAGGACCTAGCTGCTCGGACTGTGTTACGAACCAGGGATTCGTAGGAGTTGAAGGCAGCCCGGTCTTGTATGTGTTGGGAAGTACTACGACTTCCCGTCGGGTTCGCGTCGGGTTCACCAGTGCAGGGGATCCGAGCACTATCACTGAAGCCGTGTTGGACGGGAACGTTTGGCAGACTGCTGGTCTTCCGAATTGAGAGTACCATCCTATAGTTCAAACGTGTTGATATTTTGTACTGTATCTGCGTTGGAATTGTGTGTAACATGAATAGCTTGTGAAGAGTTCTCTAGGCAGTACTCGCAACTGTCGGCCAGTCTCCCGATACCTCCTAACATAAATGACTAATCTTCCGTCCATTTAATCCTAGGGAATCACAACCCCCCGGGCCAGTCTTCTCTTTGGTGAATTCATACCTTGAACGTACAAATATTCAAGTCCGACATCTATGCCAAAAGAGTGTAGTATATGTAGAGCGGAGCGTGCATCGTTACTATGTATATAGTTATCAGTAGCAATATGTTAGTATGATGTATGAGAAAATTGTTGACTTATGGCTAGAATACAATGAGGTGGAGTTGACCATGTGCACATGGAGAAGGTCTACAACGGAAAGAGATTGGGGAGAAAAGATCCCGAAAGATGTGGGATGTGCATCAAGACTTTAAAGAGGTATCATCTTCAACTTCTCTTCACTCTTACGCTCTCTCCCCACCTTCCGATCATCTCCTTTCTCACCTTCCCACTCTCCTTGTTCTCACTCTCAACATCAACATCGACCTCGACCTCCTCTCCTCTAAACACTTCCTCCAACACTTCCCTCACGTCCTCAACATAAACGAGTTTTATTCCCTCCTTCACGCTCGCAGGTACATTAGCCTCAATATCAGCCTGGTTTGCCTTCGGCGCAAGTATAGTTTTGATACCTGCCCGGTGAGCTGCCAGAATCTTCTCCTTTAGCCCACCAACAGGCAGAACATGACCAGAAAGCGATATCTCTCCTGTCATAGCTATATTGAAGATGACACGCACATCATTAGTTACAGGCTTCTCCATCAAGTTATAAAAAACCTTACCCATATCTCCTCTAACCCCAACTCCCGTTCCAAGACTAACCAACGCGCTCAAAATCGCCGTTCCAGCACTTGGACCTTCCTTCCCTATACTTCCTTCAGGCATATGTATGTGCACATCCCGGTTCACGAGGAATTGTTCATCGGGGCTCTTCGTTATCCTCAAATCATATGCATGCGCCTTGACCCACGACAAAGCAATCTGAGCAGATTCCCGAATCACCTCGCCCAGTTTACCAGTAAGGATAAGAGAACCTTTGCCTGGGGTCGTCTGAATGAAAATGGAACGTGAGGAAGGCAAGAAGGCGAAGGTAAAAGAATACGCACGATGGTTTCAATAGGCATCACAGCACCACTTCCATTGCCCAGATATCCCAAGCCCGTACTCACACCTGCAGGTGGCCGCCCAGGTCCTTCGTACATACGATCTTTCTGATACACTGGAGGACCAACATAATCCTTCAAAGTCTCCGAATTTATCCGGATGTGCACTGACGGAGGAATACGAAGTGGGGCGCGTTCATGTGTCGTAGTGGGGTGTGTCTTCTGGTCATGTTCGGGATCGGCAGGAGCGCTGGCTGGTTCAGTGGAAGGCTCATCTGAGGACGTTGACGTCGAGTCTGTAGACTGAGACGTTGTCGCTTCTGCTGCCGCATCGGCAGGAAGTGGAGGTTCCGGTAGTACATCCTCCCCAAGGTCTTTGACGATTTTAAGTGCGGCCTTGCGGTAGATCTAGTAAGAGAGTTTAAAATGAGAACTGCGACAAATAGGCAGCGAAGAAAGGGAATGGCTATCAGGATCCAAACGCACCTTCTCGACATGCTTCTTCAAATTCCGCACACCGCTTTCACGACAGTACCACTTAATCAGCATATCCACCGCATCCCTCTCGAGTATGACGTCAGCGTCTTTCAAGCCAGAGGCTTCTTTTGCTTGAGGAGCGAGATATCTGGAGATTGTGTTAGTGTCATTGGAGAAGAACAGCAGCCGAGGTCATAAAATAGAGAAAGGGCGGGTGAAGTTGCATATCCAGACGAAACGAAGAGATGTGCAATACGCCGGCAAACAAGCAGAAAAGGACTCACCTCTCAGCAATCATTGCTTTCTCCTCTGAAACATACCCGGCCACTTCAAGCACTTCCATCCGGTCCAACAACGGTGCAGGGATCGTCGAAAGATTGTTTGCCGTACACACAAAGAGAACACGAGAAAGATCTATTGGTACATCTAGGCTGAAGGGAGAGGAAGCAAGTCAGCAGGAAACTCGAGCCACCGCTGAATAGAGAGATCCCACTAATGATCCAAAAACTCTCTGTTTTGCTCCGGATCTAACATTTCTAGCAGCGCACTGCTCGGATCCCCATTGTGTCCTCGCCCAAGTTTGTCGATTTCATCGATGAGGACAAGAGGATTTAATGTACCAACGCGTTTAAGAGCTTGTACTATTTTTCCAGGAAGGGCTCTGAAATCAAGAAATGATAGAAAAAGTAGAGATCAGCGACAAAGAAAACGAAAGAATAACTGAAGTCGACATACCCTACATAAGTCCTCCTATGACCTTTAATTTCCGCCACATCGCCTAGTCCACCGACCGAGAAACGGAAGAACTCTCTGCCCACAGCACGAGCTAATGATTTACCGACAGACGTCTTACCCACACCTGGAGGTCCAACAAGCAGTAAAATCTTGCCTTCAGGTGCGGTAGGCGCATGTGGAACCGTAGCCGAAGGCGTAGAGCTACTCTTTGCCTCAGAATCCTCAGAAGAAGCAGTAGCAGAAGAAGCAGTAGCAGAAGAGGCGCTCTCCACAGGCTTTGCGTCAGCCTCTTCGGTAGGCGCAGCCCTCGTAGATCCCAGACTCCCTCTCAACTTCCCAACCGCGATGAATTCCAGAATTCTCTCCTTCAAGTCCTCTAAGCCATAATGATCTTCATCTAGGATCCTCTGAGCCCTCTCTATCGAGTATACCGAGGGCATATATACTCCCCATGGCAGCTGCGTCAGCCAATCAAGGTAAGTCCGCGTGACGTTCGCTTCGCTCGCCGAGGGCTCGAGTGTGGACAGCTTGTTCAGCTCCTCATCGAAAACCTTTCGAACAGAAACGGGCATATTAAGTTGAGCTGCACGAGTCTTGAACTTCTCGATGAGCTTATCCTTTCCGTCTGATTCAAGTCCAAGCTCTTTTTTAATACCCTTAAGTTGTTCCATGAGGTAGTACTCTCGCTGACGTTTGGCAATCTTGGAGTCGACGTCTTTCGATAGCTTGTTCTGCAGTTGGGCATTAATCAACTCCTTTTTCAGAACCAGCAACGCCTTCTGCAGGCGAATATCGACAGCGGTAGCCTCGAGCACTTCTTGCAGCTCATTGCTGCTCCCGCTCGAGACTGCAGCAGCAAAGTCAGCTATCCGATCGGGTTCATCGAAGACGTTAGAAGCAACTTGATTAATGGAGAAATTGGTTATTTGATCTCGGAATAGAGGGTTGAGCTGAGCGATATCCTTGAAGACCGAGACAATTTCTGATGTGAAGGCGCGGATATACTGGTTGTCCTTATTGTAGGGGAGGGTGGGAAGTGGGACGGTGTTGACAATGGATATGGGGTAAGTGTGGAGGAAGGAAAGCGGGGTAAGGGGCGCTACAGAGACGACCATTAGAGCATTCTATCGCTACGGATACAAAAATGCCTACCTGAAACTTGAGATTCACCTTCAGACGGCGTAGGTGAAGGCGGAGGCGTGACTGTTTGAGGGTCCGCCTCGTCCACTTTCACCTGCGCTACACCCCCTGCTTTAACAAGCTCCGTAATCCGTATTCTCCGGTGCGGATATAACACCGCCGTTAGACCCTCTTCAGACCCCTCCTTGTTTTCTCCACTCGCGCTCGCAGCACCAAACACGGAAGTAATCTGAGCAAAGACGCCGACGTCATGTACCTCGTTGATATCAGTTATGATATCTGAGTCACCTTCGCCGTCCTTGAGGAGAAACGCCCCAAGATAGGGTTGTCCGCGCTTCATCATCTCTTTGATAGCAGCCACAACGGAAGGGTTTTTGATCACAACTGCCTTGTAAAAACCGGGGAACAGAGGGCGACGAGCAATGGGAAGAGCAAGAAGAGTTGGATGAGATGGAGGTTGCGACGGGAGAGATGGAGTTAACGAGTTCGAAGGGCCTGAGGATGCATCGGATGAATTCGAAGATTCATTTGACGACGAGGAAGCAGAAGAAGACGATGAGGCTGCCGGATGTGTCGGGTCATCCTTGCCATCCCCGTCGTCACCTTCACCAGAAGAGGATGCTGGAGGCGCAGAACCGTCTGACTCCGAGCCAGACGAACCGGATGCAGGTGGTGTAGACCCACCGCTCGAAGCAGGGGGACCGCTCTGTCTTTTCGCCCCTCGAGCACCCTTCCCCCCAGAGTGATTAATCCACCTTGGGCTTGCCATTGCCATCTCTTGCGTACACCTCATCGAGACTGAATTCGAAAGTGAAAATGACCTAGTCATCCATCTCGAGTATGAATAAGCAGGATTGGCCGGTATATTTTCTTGAACTTTGTCGAATAGACGTTTGTTAAGACATTGAGCCCGTGAAAGAGAGGCTAAAGAGGCTGATAGCCTCATCCCTAGTCCATTCATCGTGGTCGATTATGCGCGAATCCAAATAAATCTCCTTCCCGTCCACGGAGTCGAACGGAACTTTTTCTGTCGTTGGGTAAGCGACCTCGTTGCAGGCGTATAGCTGTGTACTAGTAAAAGTACCAGCAGGCCAGTTTCGAGTGTCAGCCAAGTGTCAGCCACAATAATGAGCAGGTGAAAGGAGAAATAAAGAAAAATCGCGGCAAAGTTTCGAGTCTTAGAAATATTTCCGTGTATGACGAATGCTCGTGCTCAGCCTCGCCTCCGGGCCGCCGCCTCAGCAAACCCAACGTCTTCATCGTCAATGACATTCTCGAGCCACTTTTCGTCGGTCTTGAATACCAATTATACTCCCACCTCACAAGAAGTTGCTGATTTACACCATCTGCTTGTTGAACCTCATGAAAAGTTATCCAAGCTGGAAGCGGAGATATCTCGGCTGCAGACAGCTCTCAAAGCCCTCATCTCAGAGAGAGACGAAGTACAGTCGTTTATCCACGCTCATAAAGCTCTGATCTCTCCATTGCGGCGCCTTCCAGCAGAAACCCTCGCAGAGATATTTTTTCATTGTCTTCCTGCCGATCGGATTCCAACAGTTGACCCAAGTGAAGCTCCGCTGCTGCTAACGAGAATCACTCGGAATTGGAGGGACATTGCGCTTGCTACTCCTCATCTGTGGTGTGCAATCCATGTCTATGTACCCTTTAAACACAACGAGCAGCGACGTCAAGCGTATCTGCAGCGACAGAAGGAGCAAATGGAGACATGGCTGAGCAGGTCTGGGTCTTTGCCTTTGACGATTTCGTTCAACGTGGAGGACACCGTGTATCGTCTAATGCCCCCGGCTTCTTACCTGCTCCTTGTCGACTATATCATATCACTATCTTTGCGATGGGAGCGAATCGAGCTGAGAGTCACCGAGGCTGGTATACGATTGTTGGACGCGTTAACCCCAGAAGATGTTCCTCAGCTCAAAACCTTCATTTTTCATCCCAATGCAAACTCTCTGATGGTACCGATAGGTGATCCTAGTAGTAATGATGAACCAACATTTTTGCCCAGTTTTGCCCAAGCATCGGCTTTGCAAAAGCTGGGTTTAATTGGTTATCGTAAACAGGCGAGGGGCTTCCCAACTCCAGCCATATGGAGTGATCTCACAGAGCTGATCCTCCGGTCTGAGCCAAGCCATGAAAGCCTTACAATAAACCAGGTGTTGAATGTCCTGGCACGCCTACCGAAACTACGACTTTGTAACCTTTCTATTTTACTTGATGGCCCTCAGACACAGTCAAGCCCTCGCGACACACTGCTGATTCACCTTCCATTCCTGTGCGATTTGGCTTTGAACTTCCATACTTGGCCTCCAGTTATACCTGCCCGTGAATGGCAGCTTGATCACATCCGCCACATATCCATGATAACAGAATTCTTTACCATGCTCAGCCTTAGGTCATTGCACAGCCTTGCTGTCTGTGTGCCATACACCTCTAGGTTGTACGATGCAGGGACCGAATTCGAAGTGCCTTTTCTTTCTTTGCCTTTGGACGATCTCAAATGTTTGACGCTGAAAATTCCCATAACGTCTGGGGCATTCACTCAATGCCTTACATCGGTACCTAAACTCACGTCCTTGAGTGTCTATTATTATTCGAGGGCGCATCTACAGGTAGTTCACGATGATATGGACAATTCAGACATAGACCTTTTGGGTCTGCAGGATCAACATCTTTCTCTACTGACCCCTTCAACTAGTTCTCTCCCGCTTTGCCCCCTGCTACGGGAGATCGAATTCACAAACTGCAACGTGTCTGACAAGGCTATATGTGACCTTGCCCAAACGCGATGGTCATTTGATCGTGAGCAGCATCCTGAGATGCGTCGACTCAAGTCTTTGCGTGCCACTGTCTTGAATCGACGCATGAAGGAGGACACCCGTATCATACTTTCAAAGTTGAAGGAAGAGGGAATGGATATTCGTTTGAGGTATTCAGCAGCTGTACCTCCTGGACCCTATCCTTCCGACAAAGGCTACATCTTGCCCAATCCTTTTGATGACACCGCTGAATTTCGTCCTGTGTTACCTTACGCTGTAAATGTACCTTAATTAGTGTCCTCCTCAATCTCCGGATTTTGAGTCATCTTGAGAAATTAATAGACAAAGATTTCAACAATTCAGAATCTCGTAGCCTATGTGATCATGAGGAATGGAACTTGAAGTAGCTTGGCAAGCCGACTCGGACTCTCTATTTAGTCCGTCGTTGTCATTCGCCGGATAATGCGGCTCAAGCTGCTTGTATCAACTTAACGCCGGCCTTAGCAGCTGCTATTCTTGGATGGCTACTTCTATTGCTAACGAGCTATATAAGTAGAGCTATAACTGAAAGAGGAATTCGAAAAACACCGTATGATGCCTTGTTTTCCTTTAATATTCTATGTGTCCATTTCACCCTCGACTCCGAGTTTTCCTTGCATTTAGGCATGCCTTCCGCTCGGGAACTTCAGAATAAATTTCTCGCTGATATCTAACCTTCCTTGGAACATGAGCCTCCAGCAACCGTACATCAAAGATGTTGGATCTCCCGCCAGCAGTGGTCTGTGAATACTATGTATTACGAAAGATCTCTTGCAGTCCCTTCTGCTATCCCACACACGGCCTCAATTACAATAGAAGGATTTCAATTTGTAGAAGATAACCATTCCCAGGTCTGTCGTTGCCGCAGATAATCATCTTCTGACAATCACCAACAGAATTTATTGAAGAGTATAGAATTGAACTGTGAGAGAACAGACAGAACACCAATAAATATACATACAAGTCCAACCAGCACAGATGCCAACAGATTCATTTATACCACTCGTAGCTAAAAGGCAACACAGTTCAGCCACCAACGATCATTTATTTCCTAGACCACTGAGCCGCCATGCCACCGACCTCTTGACAGCGGGAATCATCCATACGAGAGAGAGGAACCAGGTTGCCAATCTGCTCAATCCAGACGATGTGATAACCATCGTCATTAGAGACATCCCCCTCTTTGTCAAACGGATGACGCTCAACGCGCTTTCTCTTCTGCTGGATGCGAATTCACGCAGAAGATCGAGCCCAGAATCAATGCCATCGTTCGAGCGCATGTGTTTGGTGAGTACTGGCGCCAGACTAATTGCATCTCGCAAGCCCAAGTTCATCCCTTGCCCTCCAAGAGGTGAGTGGATATGTGCAGCATCACCGACAAGCATGACTATTCCGCCTGCGTTCTCTCCTTCTCCAGGTATACGTTTGAAGAAGGTGTCAGCAATAGCGGAATGCGTCCTGAATCGAGTAGACCAATGAACCTTGGAAATTTGGATCGGACTGGGATTTGTAGACGGATCGGACGATAACGAGAAAGGTCCTTGTTTGTTTAAACACTCCTGAAGAAACTCCAGGGGCGGATTATGTGGGGGTGGTCCTTCAGTTAGAGGAACGTTTATTCCGATCCGGTATACTGGTTGCGTCGTTCCGTACAACGTAGATGACGTTGAATCTGTTCCCAGGGGTATCAACAAAAACATACCAGAGGACGAAATTGTCATCCCACGAAACTCGTCGCTGACAGGTGTGGAAAAGGTTACGTCCGCCAGTACTATCTGAGTGACTGAATCATGAACAGATTTGTACGCAGGCAGCCCATCTGGATCAGCGAACCCGATACCTGATATCTGTCGAATCTGAAAATCGTTCTTAAGCTCCAGCAGTCCTAAATTGTGCAAGTTGAGATGCTTACCACTGATCTCGCACCGTCGGCACCAATCACGTACGCGGCTTTGATCACTTCTCCCGACTCAAAGATTACATCCATTCCATCGGCCTCGTTACTGGGTGTCATTCCTATGACACGATACGGCCTCATGACTTCAACACCAAGCTCTGTCAACCGATCCCGCAAGATTTGCTCAGTAGCAGTTTGAGACAGGCATAAGAAAAATGAGAATTTGGTATAGCGTTCGAGAGATGAGAAGTCATTAGTTAAAAACGGAGCAGACCGACTGCGGACTAGCATGTTCTTCAGCGGCATTCCAGCTCGAATTAGTTTGTCTGCACACCCGATTGTATCGAGGGCCTTCAAGTCATAACTTTAGCATCGTGTAGAGTAAAGGGATGGAGGTGTTTACCTCAAGTGTAGCCGCATGTATCGCTATAGCCCTGGAAGTGTTCTCGCCCTCGAGCGCACCGTCCACAATGACAAGGTCCTTAGGTTCCGTACCATTTACAACTAGCGATATAGCGGCAGCGAGGCCTGTTGGCCCTGCTCCGACCACAACGATTCGAGCAGTGGTTGGCAGTGGCATAGTCAGAGAAAGAAAGATGAACAGCAATTCCAAACCGCAAGAGAAAGAGCTAGAACTTGAATGTAAGTCTCGATGGTGTACTGAGAAGGTAACGAAACAGTGACCCTGCTTTTATGCCTTCATGGCCCTTCAAGCAAGTCATCCCATCATATCCAGTAGCTGTCCAGAAACAGGATAATGATCAAGGTCGGCAGGATTTAACCGTTTACTTGGTTGGATGAGTCATTGGTTCTGAATTCGGTGCTTGGATGACTAGTAGACCGAGAAGACAAGGAGAGGCGAGAGCGAGAGCCCGTTGTGATCGTTCTCAACGGCCGGTAAAACGGAGGGAGAAAGAAGGGAAGCCTATAGGATGAAACCGGAAACTGCTTCCTTACGACAATTAATTATACCTTCTTCCACCGCCAAGGTTCCGAAGGAATGCGTATGTAGTATACATTGCTGAAAGTCCGGACTAAGTACGATTGCAGTTCAATTGTGTCGGCGGAGGGCACAATTACCACAATCCTGCATTTCAAGGGAAACGATTATTCCACCAGAAGCGAGCGATAGTGTATCAACGGTAAGACCTGGCCGTAAGTAGCGGGAAGACTGTGACTCGGCTTCTCTGAAAGTCCGGGCTAAGTACGATTGCAGTTCAATTGTGTCGGCGGAGGGCACAATTACCACAATCCTGCATTTCAAGGGAAACGGTTATTCCACCAGAAGCCACGAGCGATAGTTATCAACGGTAAGACCTGGTCGTAAGTAGCGAGAAGACTGTGACTCGGCTTCTTGATGCGATACGAGTGGAGGTGGGCAATTCCCGCGCGTCGAGTGGCGCGTCATTGACTGCACAACCACCTCAAAACCTGTCCGTTTCGTCTCCTCCTCCTTGAATTCACTCCTCTAGCTCCGAGACGGACTTTGTACATATACCAAAGTATTCTAAAATATTCATTATACTACTCGTCAAGGCCTCGTAATACGAGGCCTTGACGAGGCCCTTCGCCATTACTCCAAGTTTGAATTCAAGCAAATTGCTGGCGAATTGAGCTGCAAGCTCGGTTTGCGGACATATTTCCTCTATGTAGTGTGTCGGCTTGTTATTGGGGGTTGTCTCTTGGATATTGTTGTAGGTTTGAGGAGTATCGACCACTGAGTCTGTGGTCCAGGAAGAGTTTGGGAAGCTCACAAATGATTTATTTGTGCCGAAAACTCTTAGAAAAAGTGAATTTATTTGGAAAGTTCAGAGATTAGAAAGGCATCGGAAGCTAGCAGAGCCAATCGGATAAATGCCGATAAGTAGATTTTCCCCCTCAATTTACTTTTTCTATCCAACTTTTGGCACAAATAAATCAATTCCTAGACGCGCACGTTATGTAAACAGTATGTAAACGCCCAACGAATACTGACTCAGCAAATTTCAGGTGACCTCTACCTTCACCTGGGGACACAAGGTACCGGTGTTGCTCGTTTACTTATACAGGAGTTTGCTCTAAATTCCTGAATTATTCTCGAGCTCTTCACCAACTTCTTGGTTAAGTACTCTGCTTGGTCCTTCGAAGGTTCAAGTTTGCATATACTTATCAGGGATGTCTCGATGTCTCTATCAGGCGTCCTGCTTATAATTCTCCTCGTATGGGCTGTAATACATTCGCTCAACGCTTTCTTCAAGTATCGGAGTACTACCATTCTTCCTGTGAACAGTGGAGAAAGACGCTATACACGTTTCTATGATGAATCTTCCACAACTGTAACCGTAACAAGGTTTCATTTGAAGATTCAAACGACCGCCTGGAACGCATCACACGACTACCTAGCTGGCGTATTGAAGAGAAGATATTACGCGCAACTGAGAAGATGGATGGTCAAGTTTTATGACTTGGGTATCTTCGTGGGCATCGTAGGGATGATATGTGGTGTAACTGGATTACTTTGGATGGTGGGAGGCTCTGCTTGGGATGCGTTTCGTCTACTATATCACAGTAACGAATCTCCCATCGCCCCGAAATTCAGTAAGAGAGACATTCCGGAAGGCACCACGTTTCTGCACGAGGACGCTCGCAGCCTCGTGCAGCCCATCGTGAGTACCCTTCTGCTGCAGCTAGAAAGTGCGCTGATCTGATCAGTGTTCAGATACCTGGCGTCACAGTGCCTTTGTCCCATCTTCCCCTAATTCTCGTTGCTGTTCTCGTCTGCCAACTGGTTCATGAACTAGGACATGCTCTCAGCGGAGCTTTGTGCGTCAAATTTACCTAGTAGTAACTCGTGCATGCTCAAAATCGGTTTCGTCAGAGAGTCCATCCCGATATTATCCGCGGGTTTTACTTTCAATTTCGTCCTTCCGTCTGCATATGTGTCGTTTTCCTCGGCGTTCATGGATACCCTCGAAAGCTCTGGAAAAGCTAGAATTATTGCTGGCGGTCCCTGGCACAATCTATTGTTTTGGTTTATTCTCATTGGAGCCGGCCAGGTTGCGATGATTACCGAAAGAATGACGGGTGTGGGCACTATGTTGCTGAGTATTGGTTGGACCGATGTCACCATGCAAGGAAGGGTGGTTGTGGGACTGGACTTTGTACACTCTTTTTTATTGACTTTTCAAGCATCGAATACTCATAATTGTCATCAGGATTCTTCTTTGAACGAAGTTTTAGCAATTGGATCGATAATTACCGCCCTAGACGACGTCTCTTTGAAAAGTCAGGTCGACATATGGTACGAGTACCTTATGAACGGCAACATGAAGCAGTGGAATGAAGTTCGGACGGGTTGGTGTTTTTCACGAGAAACGTTTGAAGGCAAGGGGTAGCATTTGCCTTACGGGAAATTTCGGATTCTCACTGTCATGTAGGGAGTCCTCAAGCCTGCTGCTCGCATTCTCTCGAGTCTCCATTAGATTCAGAACTATCTTGCTTCTTGGCACCAAGCACCGATGAAAAGCGGTGCTTAGACCCCATATTCGTTCTGACTAAAACGCGGACACGTTGCACGACTGAGGATGATTGTGCATCCTCTACACATGACGAAGGGGTCTGTGTACGCCCAGATCCGTCCGTGTCAATTCTTCGGTTAGCTGTTCAGGACCAAGAGATAGTGTTGTGGAATGGTCCGAGAAAGGAAGTATGGGAGCAGGGTGAGTATATGGTTACTATAGACAATCCTGTACATGCTCAAAATCGTTCCTTCCAGTCGCGGTAAGCCGCTTTGCTCCCCGGTTCTGGTTTATACCATATTCGACATTGGGAATGCTACATGACTTCTGGCAGTGTGTATCGTCATTACTTCCACTACCTTACCCTCATTAAAACGAAGCACCTCGCAGATACTTAGGAATGGCCACTCTTTCCTTGTACTTTTTCAACCTCTTGCCTTTGCCCTCCCTCGATGGCGAGCGGTTTTTGAGCGTTGTCCTAGACCTCGCCATGAAACCGTCATTCCGCACCTCTGACGAGGAAGCAGGCACGCTGAGCCGTAGAGCTGGACCATGGAAGTACCGGATCGAACGCGTCCTGAAATTGGGAACTATCTGGTCCCTTGGGCTATACGTAGTGCTCGCTTTGGTCAACAAAACATTCAGCTGAATAGCGCTAGCATGAGTAACGAGCAACACGCCCCTTCTGCTGCTATGTCACAGTTCCTTTCGGGAGGTTCGTACGTCTCAAATTTGTGTGTCCTCGATTTTGACATACAAGGCAGGATTCTCTCATTGACAATACAGTTCTTGTAACGAATGAAGAAAATGCCTTGAGGGACATTGTTACACTCGAAAAGGATGCTTAAATTACTGTTTGACTTCAAGCTTAACGTTCAAACGTTCAAGACAGACTTCACCTTCGCCATCGACCACCAGACACAGAATGATGCCATGAACTATACCTGGGGCGTCTCAGCCTGGCACGTAAAGCTGAGGCCTAGGCCTGAGGCTTTGCCACTACTCATACTTTCACAGCTGGAAGCAACCCCTCCTCCAGAAGAGTTACTGCCAGTGTGATGTCGAGCTTTTCTGAAAGTGGGCATTGTAAAATACTAGGAAACCTACCCCAGTAAATGTAGCAGAAGTAAAAATGTTATTCTCATGTAGATTGACATTGGTGGGTTCCACTAAGTTATTCAATACATCTTTTCACTCCGACGCTAATAGCTTGCGCAATTTTTCTGGGTCCATTCGAGCCTCGAATTTGACCTTGAATGGCAAGGGATTTATGTTAGCTGTATTTGTGAATGCCAGAGTGTCGATGGGAACTGATGGGTCTTGAGAAAGTCGGAACGCCCAGAGTATCATAGCAGTGTTGATGAACACAGATCTGATCGAGAAGGTAAGTTTATCACCAGTCTTCAGCCTACTAAAGGTGCTCACCGATTGGCAACCTGATTTCCGGGGCAGACTCTGAATATTTCGTCTGTTATAAAATGGGTATGACAGTTTATTTTTCATAAATTCTTACCTGCGGCCAAATCCGAAGTTGAAGTTCTTCAGATCTTGTCTGATCTTGCCGTCTGGACTAATCCAATGCTGAGGATTGAAATGTTCCGGGTCGGGAAATACGTCGGGATCATGCAAAATGGACCTGGGTGTGAAACGTCACAATTGGCTCAAGATATGGGATGATATGAGATGCACGAAGCTTACCAGTGATTGCCAATTACTGTTGCTCCAGCAGGAATCAAGTAATTGCCCTTGTATCGTCAAACGATAAGAGATCTAAGAAAGAGCAATTTTGCAGTAGCCCTACCCATATCACATCTTGGCTAGCCTTGTGAGCAAAACCTATAATTCGAGTGAGAAAGTAGACATTGCTACTCTATTTGAACTTCGCACCACTTGCATTGACTGGACGCCTAATCAATTTTACAATTAGCTACCCACACTACCACGGCAGAGCGGGAAAAAGTACCATCGATTAGTTTCCAGTACATACGCCATAGTCTGCGTCAGTAACTCTTCATCAGCAAGCGTCGGGTCTAATGAGCAGTGAATTCAGGTCTGCAAAAAGTAGAACACTTTCAGGTCACTTGCGTCTGTCCTTTCCGATAACCAAATCCAACTCCTCTTGAACTTTCGCTTGTGCCTCAGGGTAACATGCTGCTGCCATGATCACAAACATTATGGTTATTGCAGTCTGTAAGAGCCATAAATCCAATCAGTGACCACGCGTAAAGGAGGCAGAAGGAGACAAAGCTGACAGAATCCGAGCCAGCACCGAACATAGATCCAGCGAGGTAAGCAGCCTGGTCGTTGGACAATTCGTACTCGGCTTGATTTTCGATGAGATATTTCGCGAAGCATTGTTCAACTTGTTCTCCAGCCACCTATGAGTTCGACACATTTAAGTTTCCATGATCACAACGAAAGCGCCGAGTGAAGTACCATCTTTGAGCGAACTGCCTCCAGCTGCGCTCGAAATAAGGATAGCTCATCTTGGTGGTATTTCTTCAACTGGGAAAGATATCCTGGAACATATCGCAGAAGTGGAAATGTGTCGACTAGATATGCTCCTGGCCGCAGTACCGCCACGAAACGAGAGACACACATGGTGATCTTCTGTACCTCGGGGTCATAGTATGAAGTAGGCGTAGTTTTCCCGTAAGTAAGCGTCAAAATCAGGCTTGCTGCAAACCTGGGAGTATGAACATACAAATTTAGCCTGTCAATAATATAACATCAGCTTTACATTTACCGCCTGACGTGCTCTTGATGTCGAGTGGGGTCGGATAATATATCTAGCACGGTATTCTTGGAATTGGCTTCTTGAATGGGGTCATAGGTTCGTGCCACCTTGATTTGAAGGTTCGCGTGAAGTGCTCTACATGTCACATTGCTAAAACGCTCGGGTGCAGATGGTACAAATATACACTTACTTCCTTAGTTGCTTGACTCGGTTACTGCCAGTGCTCGAAGTGAGTACAAGCCTCATTCCACCCGACAGTGTCTCTCCCGCAGAAACAGAAAGAGGTCTATCCGCAAGTAAAGCACCTTCTCTTTCCAGCATTTCCAGAGCTGGCTGCCGGATAGCAATTCAGATGAGGAGGTGAATATGAGCCGAAACATTGTCACGTACTGCATATCTGCCGATGACGACTACAGTTTTGGACGGCCCTCGTCGAAAGGAAATGACCGGTCCATATTGCTTTATCCATTCTTCAAAGGCTAGGTAGGGACTACACACCAAATGACAATGGCATAGTCAATAGACAGGCTTCATGACACAATCAGAAAGGTTTTTACCTTTTCACTGGAATTTTGGTTCCAAACAGCCAGTGTCCAGGAGGGCCAGGTGGAAGTACGCCGCGAACGACGTTAATCTTGCTCTTTAAAATCTGGTTTCCGATATAGAGCACCAAGATGGAGAGAAACAGAATGGGTAGGGCCAAGTATGTGTCTGTCATAGCTATGAAGCGAAGGAAGTTAACAGTGAGTCTTTCCCCAAGCACGACTGTTCACAAGAGTATTTATGAGAGTAGGGGCTTGAAGGTGGGAGGATTCAGGCGATCGGATGATGCGGTACAAGCGGAGCTGTTAGTATAACTGCCTATGCTCAAATTCGAAGAGAGATAGGTATCATCCCGGCCTAAGTGTGGGTCAGGACTTGTTGTCCGTGTTGAGTCAGTGAAAAGGTCTGCAGACTTGGGTTTCAGATATATGTCCTCCGATGAGTGAAGTAGTGAGCTGAGCTGGATGTTCCAGGTATATGTCCTCCAATGAATAAAGTTTGGCGTATCACTTCGAAGCAACAAGTATAACTCGAAACGAATGCTTTATCGGCCAGCCATCCCACGCGTGACGTGAAAAGAATCATGCCTCATCTGCCGTTTTGTCACACACAGGTGAGTAATGAACTGAATGTAGCATGTATGACTATTAAGTCGAGCGTAGCGTTTTGCGCGTTGGAGTTAGAAATCTCTGCAGATATCTATTGTCATCAAGGGTGACATGGACAAGACCATTACGGCAACAACAAGGGCATATAGCATATCGAGCTACGAGAACCACCACGATAATGGTCTGTCGAACATGTTCTGGGGGCGCACTCGAAAGAGAGCCCGGCTTTGGACCAGAGGGGTCACAATTATTTGCTGCGGAGAAAGCTATGCCAGAGGGAAAGGAAGGGGAAGCTCAGGCATGGGCATATTGAGACGTCGCGTTTGCTTCGGGAAGGGAAGCGTTCTTCGGCTTGGTATCCGGCTTCGAGGTCAATCTCGAATCGGCTGGTAAGCTAGTGACTGTAGGTCAGATAGATTACTTTTCTCCTGTCACGCTCGGTATGGTCGTAATGCGTTCAATGAATTGGAGCGAGTTGAAAAGTCAAAGCCTCTTGGTCATAGAGAAATCACAAAGTGTGTCCGACGTCGTGGGTACATTTGAGCCAGTTGTATGTCAACATATAGGATAGGAATCTGGCATATCCATTGCAAGTTCTCCTTGTCTCTTTCTTGGGACACGAGTGTCGCGTTACCAGTGTCGCGTTACCAGAGGCAGGCAAGACGAGAACAAGGGGCGGTACTAGAGTAAAAGCAACTAAATGGATGGAAAAAACCTCCAGGGCAGATTTCCAATTCTTCGTCTGAAAGACATCGACGCGAGCTGATACGGATTGCGAGTGCGAGCAGAACGAAACACGAAAAGTTAAAGACAGATGGTTGTCATGGGAAGGAAAGGAGGGAGGAAGTCTTCCGCTTCTTGACGAAATCACCAATGGCAGCAGTGAAATCTTCGACTTTCTGCGCATGCAGCCAACCCATTACTTTTCTAGACCGGCTCTGTGCTCGTGTTCCATCTTTCCTCGCTATGATTAAACTGTCGAATTGCTTGCGAGAGTTACGCATGGAGATTGAGAATGTAATCAGATTCAAAGGTGTACTGCGGCTCAGATGCGTATGTGTTCACCGAAGACGACTTCTGAACCCAAGGAAGCAGGAACCCAGTACATGTACTCCGAACGAGGTCGATATGACGAAAAGCTTCGGGATTTGCAAGCTGAGAACTCGGGTCTTCGCCGATAGTCAGTCTTGGATACAGAGATGAGTTCATCTCAAATATCAACCAGCGGGGTCCGGACAAGGGAAGCTCTGTGTTTCTGTGTAGCTCAGTTAGATCTCCAGAGCAAAAAAGAATGATAAAATGATAAAAAGAGAGGCAAACTCACGAGGTAGCCTAGAGTAGCCTGCTCCCTTGATCATGACTCGATACCAAGCCTATAGTATATCCGCAACTGTCGAAGATAGTTCAAACCAGAGGTGTTGCAGACTGCGCCACCTGTGACCACGAGGGAAATTGAGAGCACCGGCCCCGAAGATGATCAGGCCATTTTTGAGGCATTTTTGAGGAGCCTCAACTGTCAACCCTGCTGGAAGAAAGCCCAGTATGTAGTATGGCGGGAAAAAGAAATTCTTGTACATATGTATAACCATCGCAAACAAGTTCTTGCTGCAACCACCCTAGCACTCTGAGGGAGTCGCGTCGCGATCGATTAATCATTACATAGCGAATATATTTTCAAGAGTTGAAGTGGAAAGGTAAAATTATGCTACAGATACCATGGTGCCTAAAAGTACACGATAAATCAAGAACAAGATACGTCTAATGAAGCGATAATCTGGCTTTCTATGGAGACATCCACCTCCCTTGGCCGAGCCTCCACTGCAGGAGGAGTATAAGGAGGAGGAGGCTGAAAATCTTCACTGCGGAGGATTCTCGTAGCTCATTTCTAGAGTTTGGCCCGCGATATTACCCATGAGTCGCTTGAATCCCTCGTATGTGACATTGTTATTGAGTGTATGCCAATCAAAATCTCCAACTTTGCCACCGTCATCGTATCTCTCGGATTCAGGGTCAAAACTTGAATCTGAATCTGAAGCTTCGTCATCATACACGCTGGCCAAGTATGCCGCCTTCTTGGAATAACCCTTGGTGAGTCTCTTCAACAAGCACTTGAGACATTTCCTGAAAGGCTGAAAAAACGTCGTCACGGGAAGTTTCTTCGGCGGATTGAGAATCATGGCAAACTTGTGATTGTGAACGGTGTTATTGTCGGCGATGTACCAGCAGTAATATGGCTGATTTGATTGCGGCAGGAGGCGCAACCGAGGGGATTTATCGTGCATCTCATAATGGCAGCACATGATGAGCAGCGTATTGAACAGTGCCTCGAGATCGTGTCGGTAAAGATGGCCTCCAGCCCAGTCGACGTCAAGTAGCTCGTGGGACATGAATGGTTTGGTGCCAGTACGCTGCTGCGATGACGGTTCACCGTCAGGCGGCAGATATGATGCCGAATCAGAGTCATTTAGAACACCATACACCCTATCCTTGCGCCGAAACATAATGTTCGCCAAGCTAGTGTCACGATGGAGAATTTTGGGATGATCGACCAGCCACCGATGAATCTGAAGGATGTCAAAGAAGACTTTTCCGTAGTCGACTACGTTGGGCAACTCGGTGATGGGTGTAAGAACCTCCTGAACGGTAACACGAAGCTTGCGTATTTCATATTCTTGGTCCGCATTCCTTCCCATACGCTTCAGAAAACTGAGAATCCTGGTTTGTGTATCGTCCGGGCTGTCGTAGGTCTTCGAATAGAGAATGTTCGGTAAGTTATTCTTCACCCATGCATGGTCGTCTCCCAGATCGAGTGCAGTCTGTAAAGCCTTTCCACAAATCGCATCTTCGCCATGCCGCTTCGCACCAGGAAAACTGATTTTCACAATGACCTCGTCGCTCTGACGATTCCACTTCTTCTGTAATTCCGGCGGACACTTGGCTCGGAAGACGGTAGTTCCGCGACCCATAATGCCACGAGCTTGAACTTCATTGAGCTCGAGCTCGACGTCTTTATCCAATGTCAGCGTGCACCCCAAGAATGCATCGTAGCCCGGGTGAGCATCATCCAGAACGAGAGGAAGCTTGCCCTTGATGTTACTGTTTCTCAGATATCTTTGGTTTAAGTCCGGCGAAATTCTTGGGAAAGTGTCGGTTTTCTTACTAACGGGAGTACTGTCATCGGCAGCAGCTCTGCTAGAGGGTTTCTCGCTTTCGGAAGGCTTGTCGCTGATAGGGGCTTCATCATCGATAGATGGTCCATCGCTAACATGAAATTTTAACGCCTCTGTCAGGAAAGGACCGCATTCTGTGTGCGGCAGTTGGACAAGTTGATGCAAAATGGCTAGCAGCCGCATTTGGCCCTTGTCGTCAAACAGGTCAATCGACTCCGAGAGCACCACCTTAGAGCGGTCATAATAAGCGACTTGGAGAGAGTGATCATCAATCACCAACCCAATGGAATGGCTCCTAAGGCTACCGGCAGACAGCGTCTCGAGGGGGTAACCAGCACATTGAAGTGGGGTGTGGGTGACAATCTGTGGATCGTCCAGCTTCGCTTCCTCTTCCGCAGGCATCTCTATCACGGCACCTGGAGGCACAGCCCAAGTATTTCCAGTGACAATTTTAGATCCCTGTTCGTCCTTTTGCCGCTTCTGGTCTCCGCCTTCGTCGAGTTCGTCGATGTCATTGAGTGCGGGAGGCTTATCCGTGACATCGTGAGCTTCGCGGGGAGGTGTCACCTCTCTGTTCGTCCGACCGAGGGTCAGCTCGGCGAGAAGAGACGAAGTGTGAAAGGTTGAGATATTGTCACTAGCTATAGTTTGATGAGAAAAAGCAGATTCTTGGGCCACTGCAGCTGGACGTGAACCCGCCCCTCCAGGTATTGGTATTGTACACGAGTGAGAGTTAGCTGGGGACCCAATGAGATAAAGACAATGGAGGAAGCACTAGAAATAAACCTCTGGCTGCATAGCGACTGTTTGTGCTTGATTCAGCCTGACTTGATAGAGCATGATCCACTACGTGACTGATGTTAACACCGATTCACTAAAGCGAGAAACAACCCTCACCCGTCCTCTTTCTCTTATTTTTGCAATTCTTCCTACTGGTCACGACCGACTCTGAAGAACGAAAATCGGCTAGGGTAGACGTGGATTGGGAACGAGACGCATTGGGGTCCAGCTCTGGAACCGGCTCGTCCGTGTGCACGTCTGGCAAAATTGATGCTTCCTCCACTAAAGAAAAGTCAGGGTCGTCGATCTAGGTAGCAATAAACAACGTACTCTCTGCTTTGACGACTGGGCCCCGATACAATGAAGCACTATTCCTCCGTTTCACCTCTATAAAGTAGATGAGCATAGGCCAGTATTTATGCAGGCCCTTTACGAAATCTTCGTTAAGTTCGTGTCTCGTCAGGACCACGCTAAGGTCTGGTTTGCGGCGCTCGGTGTCCGAGCCACGGATAGTGACCGCGGACCCGTTGTAGAAGATAAAAGGAGCCGTTGATTCCCTGAACAAGAGACCCATTGACTTGTTGAGAAGTTGGACCAAATCCGTATAAAGCTCCTCTCCCTTCTTCAACCTACATTTTGCCTCGTACTGCTTCCATGCGTCGCGGAAAGCGACCGACTCGGTATCATTGTATGCGATATTTTCGCGCGTCTTCAGAGCGAATTCCTCATAATCGCGCGGAGAAAGTCGAAGAATAATGTCGAGGAAGTCATCAAAGGACATCTGAAGACATCCCTTGATATCTTCTACGAAGAAGTCATTGACGTTCTCTATTTTGGCATCTTCTTGGAGGTTTGACCAAGAACCGGCGCGATTCCTCTGAGGAATGATATTAACAGAATTAACTTGTCGAGGTGGCGGTTTGTACCGTGGGGTTTGTGTTGGTCTTACGATGGCAGACTGCACTCGCATATGATGGTGTTGAGACTCGTTTATCCTAGCGAGCCGATCTTATAGTCCAACAAAGACAATCGTTCGTCGGACTGGGATTGGACTGGGATAAACAGACTCGTTAGAGTAGGAACCAAGTAGGAACTTATGTGAAACCGCGCCGACAGCTTTCAATGCTGAGTTTGAAAAATTCACATCTCAGATACCCATCCATTCGCCGGGCGGCAAGTCTCTCGACTTCAAACAGTGACACCAACCAATCTGAACCTTCACTTCAACGTAAAACCACCCTTGAAGTCTCTGTACATCTACATACTCCGATGCCCTGAAGAAGTGGTCGCCTTTTCTGTGATTGTTATCGACGTACTGCATTGCACTGCCTTATAGTTATGAGGCAGGCACGTCGATCTTCAGACTTCCGTCTTTCCGAAGATGTAGCCTAAATTGGCGCTGATGCATGATACATATTCTGCTCCTCTGCTAAATTTTCAGAGATTCTTCTAACTTAACCTTTATCCAGCATGGTTTTTTCATTCAGAGCTCAACCGCTCAAAGCCTTCTACCTCCTCTACACCTTTTCTTCTGTTCTCTTCATACGACTGCCGTTTTGGCTCATAACTTTCACTATACCTTCGTTCAGACCTCGAGCTTCATGGTCTCTCATTTCCTCTGTGACAATTCGCGTCATTCAGACTTTCGTCGCCACAATATATGAAGTGGGGTACCCAGACACCCCCTTCGATCCCAGCGACTTGGCCAGAAAGGCGACGAAGCCACATGTTGTTCCCGTCGATGGTCTGCCTACCAAACTTGTTGTAAAGGATATTGCGTCTGCAGCAGAGAAGAACGGGGTTACTCCAGTCACAGTCTGTGGTTACTGGATGGGCAAAGACGGAAAACCGCTTCCTCATTCGCCACCCAAAGCTTCGGAGGGAGAAAGGGTTTTCTACTGGCTACACGGTTCGTGTCCATGTTATAATTCGACGCGTTTCTTAGAGATTCATTTGTCTGATATATAGGTGGAGGGCATGTCGTCAGTTTCCCCTCGTTTTTTCTCTCTGGTTGAGACGTATAGTCATCTTGATTYTTTCTAGTCTGGATCYGGAGATCCAGGTAAGGATACTGCCTTGGTGTACCCCGCAATTATGGAAAAGGCGAACGATRTTATTTCTCGTGTCTTCTCGATCGAATACCGCATCTCCGCCGCAGAGCCTTTCACCCCAGCAAACCCTTTTCCGGCTGCTCTTTTGGACGTGATTGCAGGTTATCGCTACCTTCTACAACAAGGCTTCAAACCTGACAACATCATTGTCTTCGGCGTGTCCGCCGGTGGTCATCTAGCAGTTCAGCTGGCATTATACCTTGCGCAAGCTGAGTTGCCTGAGCTTCCCCTTCCAGGTGCTCTGCTTCTCCTCTCACCTACGGTTGACTGGGCAGGAACCCACGACAATGATCCGTCGTGTTCGATGATCCGTAACAGAAATTGCGATTTGGTTGGACCTATCCTGCAAAGCAAATACACAGCGCGCGCTCTCGTTGGCTCCCTACCTCCAGATGAGATTGCTGTCAATCCATATCTGTCACCAGCGTCACTGTCTCTTCCTGTCACGAAAGGTTTATATCAAGGTTTCCCTCATACCTTCATCTTTGCTGGTGATGCGGAGCAGACTTTGGACCCGATGCGTACGTTCCGTGACCGGCTGGTCGCTGACATTGGTGCAGACTCTGTCCGCTACATTGAGTATCCCAATGCTCACCACGCCTTCATGCTTTCCTCGATCTTTGGACCGGAGCGTGACCAGGCAATTGTAGACGTTACGCAGTGGCTCTCGGAACGTAAGCACCCATCTCCAATACGTTGAACTCAACTGACACCGGATTTAGTGGCAGCTAAGAACTAGAGGGGTCGCTGGTTCGTCAACATTCAGATATACCAGTGCTCAGGTCAAAGCTCTCAACTGGAGGCCAAGGGTGTAGAYCTATTCCTTTAATCAGCCATACRWTATTCATYAGCTCCAATTYRAATAATYACACCCTACTTATATCAGGAGGTGAACGATATGCACTCATTCAAAGTCCATAGTCCACAGTCTGAATAATTTACTTCCATTCTTATGAACGATCTCCAGTCTCGTTCCTGATGTATGTCAAACTCGTCCCACTAGCGCTCCTACCGCCAGGCTGATACCCAAAAGATGCATTCACAGTGGAGAACGCGTACCCATTGTTTTCGCCCGATCCCCCAGATGAATTGTACTGCATGAGCGGCGTTGGCGCACTAATGTCCTCCGGCCTGATGGGACCTTTCAAGTTGAATTTTGAAGACGGTTTCTCCGAATTGGCCTCGAGTGACGCAAAGCCAGTGGGCTTACGCTGCTGGATCTGGGCGAGATAGCCGGAAAGAACAAAGCATGCATCTGCAAGTCGTGTTCCATGTTTGAGTATACATAGATATTGGTGGAGCTCAAAACAAATTGCATGAAATACCCACATAGTTCCAAAAGCCAGCTGATCAAGTAGATGGCCACGGCAACACCTTTGATGATAGCTATTCCGTTCGAACATACTTGTCTTGTCAGCTCATCCGTGTCACCGTGCAGGCATGTCTTGATCGCTTGTGGAGAGTTTCCATGGAAGATAACGGACAGTGTGTAAATGCCCCCAATCAAGCTCAGGAGGAAGTGTAATCCGAGGAGAAGCAAGTACGACAGTACAAGGTATTGCTTTTGTAACGTTGCACAGACAAGTCTGTGGATACCGTCCACCTGTAAGTTGATAGTAGAGTCAAGCTACAAAACCTGAGCTCACCCGTACAACCCTAGCGCTGCCAGTATCGTGAAGATGAGCGAATGAATGTATAGAGCGACTTCATTGCTAAGAGGAATCGGGTGAGCGGAGAGCTGCATCACTTGCGACCAAGCTGTGACGGTGATAATGGCTCCTCCAACCATTGCTACGAGAGAAAGAGCCTGCTCGAGTTGCTAATTAGTCATATTCCAACTCAACAGACAAGTGGGAGAGGACGCACAATGACCCCAACTCTAATCGGCAAGAAACAGCAAAAAGTCTGCGGACGTAGATAACCTTCAAGTCTGATGCCCATGTTGTATAAAAGGATACAATTAGACTATCTCTCAGAGAATCGTCTATCCGAACAAACTTTGGAACTAAGMAAAAAGAAAGAAACGAACAACGAAAATGGAATGGGGGAGAGCAAAAACCCAAAAGCCGGGGGTAATATTGCACGGAGAGGTATAGTTTCGGGGCGCAGCCTCGATGCCTACTTTCATCATGAGAAAGGGCCGTATTTAAGTACGCATCGAAGATCCAGCAACCGGCGTAAACGGTAACACTGACTTTGATAGGAATGACATGTCGAGATGTTCTATTCCATGGTCCTTGATGATCCAAGAGACCTGTACAGCGGCGTTCCGATTTCGCTCCCCAATTGAATTAACGCAGGCGTGGCGCGCATGACTTCACGAAGCTGCTGTGAGGCCTTGGTGCATTGAATTTGGATCCCCAGTTGGTACTTATCTGCTAGTGCGAGAGGTATGTAACATTTTTGAATTGATGATACCTGTCGCAGAACAGGTCTTTTAAGTTCGAAGATTTTGTGATGGTTGCGACAGGCCAGCCAGATGCAGTGCCAGTTGACGTGACTAGGTGTGAAGATGCAACTAGCTCTCCCAAGCAATCTGCGAGTGGCTAAAGCGGGGAAAGTCCGGGTAATCTGAATTATTTCCTGAAAACTGTTTGTCTGTAGCTGATCGCCTTGCGGCTGTGGCTGGCTGTGGATAGGCATCAATTTCATGCATGATCAGTTCAACACGCAGAAAGGGAGAGCTATCCGAGCGAAATCATTCCAACATAGACGTTGTAGTATCCAGCGTATAAATTGGTTCAGATGCAAGATGCTGCGAGGTAGTCTGGTCATGTTAGGGCATAGGACATGATTTTGTTAACCAGCATATAGTATACATCTGCATATGCCTCGGAATGAACACCCCTCCCTCAACCTCCGATTCGTGGTCTATGCCTCCCAAGAATGTGGTGGGAAATCGTCGCAACAAAAACTCAGACCGGGTCGTAGAAATAAAACAGAAATAAGTGAAACCGAAAGATTTTACTTCTTCGACACCTCTGAGACGTTAAGACCTAAAGTACCAGTCAGAAGAGAATAGCAATGTAACTGGAAGTAAAACGTACCTGGAGGCAAGCTCTGTCGTAGCTTCTCTGCCTTTTCAGGGTCATCCAGGGCGAGAGTGTAGAGGTAGCGTGAGCATCTTATCTTGAATTTGGTCTGGGTCTTGCCTCCGGGGACCTTGGAGGCAATTCTTTTTATGCGGGCCTCTACAAACACAGAACACGACGTTCAGAAGAAGACCCTGGCTCATTGATATCTTAGTACATACGGGAGGCATCCTTGCGTTTTGCGATGTCGAGGAATTGCTTGATGTCGCTGATTTCCTTCGGCTGAGTGAACGAACAGTGTTCATTAGGGTCTTGAGCAATAATTCAGACGAGATTTCTGGAGCTCACCATTTTCGGAGACTGTTGACGGTGTTGAGGACAAAAATTCAGACGTTGGTGATGAGTGGCTTGAACTTTATTTTCGATAGTATGCATAGGTAATACGGCAACTGCCGAAATCAGAAATTGCCTTCTTTGGAAAGCGGGGTTTGAATACCTGCCGCCATGCCGAAGCTCCAAATTGGGACTGATGGCTATAAGCGCCGCACGCGTGTCAGCTAGTACGCTATACTTCTTCCCAGTCCTACTTAATTACACCTACAATGTGAAGTCTTGACAATCTCTTTTCGTTTTTCCTTCTGTTTCTCATATTTGCATCTTTCTTAGGGTGCCTGTTACTGTAGACTCGCCCGAGATCGCTCGGGCTAGTCTGCACGTTGGTCTGCCGTGGTACACCTATATCTACACTGTACCCTTCCTGTGCCTCTATCCGGTTCTCGCATACGCATACTATGTCAAGTATGATGAGTGGCTGGTTAGCGAGGAATGGACCTTCTTGGCGTGTGTCACGCTAGGCGCAGGTCATGCTCTGAGTTTCTTGGTGACCCGCTGGAGCACTGGTGCGAAGACCTGGGTCGAAACGAGAAAGGTGCGAGTCAATGCTGTCTTGCTGTCATAGTCACCATTTGCCTAATTGACTCTCTGTAGGCTTCTTCTCTAAAGGACGCAGCTTGCATACGAATTGTTCCGGATGTTCATAAAGGCAAAGGAGAGATTGTCCCGTTAATCAAGAAGGATCCTCAAGATGTCTTGTCCTACACGTTCAACTATCAGCGGGATACATATAGTGTTTCTTCCTTTACCGACGACAGCATCAAGTTTATTAAACTCCCGTATCCTTCCTCCGGAAAGCCACCCTTGAGCTCTTTTCTCCAACCTAAAGGCGGTGTATTTGGCCTCTCGTCAAAGACTGCCGAACAGCTGAAGGAGCTCTACGGACTCAACGAATTTAACATCCCAATACCGTCTTTCAGCGAGCTGTTCTCAGAACACGCCACCGCTCCCTTCTTCGTGTTCCAGGTGGGTGTGTTCATACTCGAGCATGGAGTTGAGCTCTAATTCGGTTCTCCTAGATTTTCTGTGTCGCACTTTGGTGTCTTGACGAATACTGGTACTACAGTCTGTTCACACTGTTCATGCTCGTAGTGTTCGAGTGCACAGTCGTATGGCAGGCAAGTCCTTACCATTAACGTGTCAAATAGCTTCGTACTGACTAGCACCCAACCAGCGTGTTCGAACTCTCACCGAGTTCCGTACAATGTCCGTGACTCCATATCCGATCTTCACGTATCGTAATGGGCGGTGGAACAAGCTAGGCAGCGAGAACCTCCTACCAGGCGACATCGTTAGCGTCACGCGCCAGCAATCTACGCATCACCACAGACCAGCCGATGCAAAAACCAAGAATGCCAGTGAAAATAAAGAAAAGGAAGGTCATGCGAGCGAGGAAACCACGGTACCTGCTGATATTCTCTTACTGCACGGACAAGTCATCGTCAATGAAGCTATGTTGTCTGGGGAGAGTACGCCTCTCGTGAAAGAGGGAGTGGATCTTTTGATAGATGAGCAGCAGCATGGAGTTGGTCTGGATGTTGATGGAGCGCATAAGGGTGTAGTGGTGTTCAGTGGAACGAAAATCTTACAGGCCAATGAATCTGCGGCTGGTCCGTCCTACTAGTACTCAGCGTGAAAACGACTAACAGTTCTTCTGCCAGTTACCGAGGGTATTCCTGAACCATCGTTGAAAACTCCTGATGGGGGTTGTTTAGGTCTCGTATTGAGAACTGGCTTCGGAACGGCTCAGGGACAACTAGTCAGTGGTGCTCTTCAATGTTCCTTGTTTACTGTACTAAATTTTTCGCTCTTTTTGAGGTTCGCACTATGATCTTCTCCACTGAACGTGTATCGGCGAACAACCTGGAGTCTTTCCTCTTCATCGGCTTCTTGTTGATTTTTGCCATTGCTGCGAGTGCTTATGTCTGGGTAAAGGGTAAATTCCTGTTTTCCATCCTACGCGAACCGATTATTTAATGGTTCTCCTCCCAGGTATCGAACGAGACCTGAAGAAGAGTAAATTGCTGCTCGATTGTGTTTTGATCATAACGAGTGTCGTACCTCCGGAACTTCCTATGGAGCTCTCCCTGGCCGTCAATGCCAGTTTGGTAGCATTGAGCAAATTTGGTGAGGCATTTGATACGTGCATATACACAAGTAGTGGCTAAACGTTACAAAATTTCTCTCAGCCATCTTCTGCACTGAACCTTTCCGAATTCCTTTCGCGGGTCGCGTAGATGTCTGCTGTTTCGATAAAACTGGAACCATTACTGCCGAGAACTTGGTCTTGGAAGGTGTCGCTGGTGTGAGGTATGTGCTATCATTTCCTTTGTACAAGTAGTCACTGTTCTGATATTGGAGGTTCAATAGTACACAAAACCCTCAAGCGTTAGTTAACGTTCGCGAAGTCTCGAGAGAGACAACACTCTGTCTTGCTGCTGCTCATGCCTTGGTACGACTTGACGATGGAACTGTTGTCGGCGACCCTATGGAGAAGACTACATTAGAAAATATGGACTGGGGAGTCGGAAAAGGTATGTCGCATGTTTTTCTTGAGTTGGCTCATGACTTAACACGGCTTCACAAAAACCAGGCGATGTGATCTCGTCATTGAAAGCCAATGGACCCAAGTTTTCTCTCACTATTAGACGACGCTTCCAATTTAGCTCAGCTCTGAAGAGGATGTGTACGGTTTCGACGTTCCAGGGACCTCCTGTCTTTGGGGCTGGAAATACTGCTACTCGGACTTTGGTCGCGGTTAAGGGCGCTCCAGAGACTATTAAAGGAATGCTCGCTACTGTACCCGCCCGCTATGATGATATCTACAAGGGTTATACGAGAGAGGGGAGTCGAGTCTTGGCTCTCGCTGTTAAGGAAATGGAGTCGATGAATGGAGAGAAGGTTTGTTTTGTTTCTGTTTCATTTTACTTCAGCTGTAATTTTGATTGTCTGCTTAGATTAACAGGCTCCCGAGAGAGTCCATTGAGAGCGATTTGACGTTTGCTGGGTTCCTCGTGTTCCATTGCCCTCTAAAGGCAGATGCGGTTGACGCTCTTAAGATGTTAGCAGACTCGTCGCACAGGGTACGTGTTTTGACCTCGTTCTTTTTTTGAATTGACTGATGGCTGTGTTAGTGCATTATGATCACTGGAGATAACCCTTTGACTGCCGTCCATGTTGCGAAGACCGTTGAGATCGTTGACCGAGAGGTTTTAATTCTGGATTTGAAAGAAAACCCTAGGAGTGAACGAGGTGAGTTTCTTGTACAATGATTTTGTGAGCATTTCACTGACATGTTTTGTAGATCTCACCTGGCGGACTGTTGATGAGAGCAAGATCATCCCCGTAAATCCCTTAGAACCTCTTGACACTGCCCTCTTTGAGCAATACGACATTTGCGTTACCGGTGCTGCTATGAAGCAATTCGAATCCCATCCGTCTTGGAATGACCTCGTCCAAAACACCTGGGTATATGCGCGTGTGTCTCCGTCTCAGAAGGAGACCATTCTCACCACTCTTAAAACTCTTGGCTTTATCACACTCATGGCTGGTGATGGTACTAACGACGTCGGCGCCTTGAAACAAGCGCATATTGGTGTCGCCTTGCTCGATGGCACCCCTGAAGACTTGCAGAAGATCGCTGAGAAACAGAAGATCGACAGGATCAAATCAGTGTACGAAAGTCAGCTCAAGATTTCGGCAAGGTTTGGGCAGCCTCCACCTCCAGTGCCCCCAGCTATTGCGCATCTGTTCCCTGATGCGGTACAGGCGCAGCAGAGGGCGGCAGCGAACCAGCTGGAGGCTAGGAAGAAGAACCCTATGGAGAAGGTTGGTTTGTCCACCTCGACCTACATCCTATGCGAGGTAACATCTAACTGGCTACGTTCCTTCATAGTTTGATCTCGCTGGTATCACGGACAAGTTGGCTGAAATGGAGGGTGAAGAGGATGTTCCCAAGATCAAATTAGGAGATGCTTCATGTGCTGCGCCGTTCACTTCGAAGTTGTCTCATGTTTCTGCTGGTGTGTTTTCAGTGAATGGTTTAGTTTTCCATGTTCATTCAATTTTTTCTCTTCTTTAGTCACCCATATCATTCGTCAAGGCCGTTGCACCCTCGTCGCTACCATCCAGATGTACAAAATTCTTGCCTTGAACTGTTTGATTACCGCCTACAGTCTTAGTGTGCAGTATCTCGACGGTATCAAGTTTGGAGATTATCAGGTCACCATCACCGGTATGTTGATGTCGGTGTGTTTTCTCTGTATATCCCGTGCAAAGGTTAGTCATAAATGTGTCAAAGCTGTTGAATTTACTTATCTCATCGTCTCCTTAGCCTGTGGAGAAATTGTCACGAGAGCGTCCTTTGGGTAACATCTTCAATTTCTACGTGTTGTTGTCAGTTCTTCTGCAATTCGCTCTGCATATCGTGACCCTTGTCTACATCACCAATCTTTCGCACCAATACGAAGCGTACGTTTTACTTGTTTTGGACGCAGCCTCCGGGCTTGACCTTTTATCTTAGACCGGGAGAAATTGACCTGGAGGCGAAGTTTGAGCCCAGTCTCTTGAACACTGCCATCTACCTGCTCGGTCTCTCGCAACAGGTGTCAACGTTTGCAATTAACTTTCAAGTTCGTAGAGAATTTCTTCTAGTTCGAGGGTGCACAGGCTAATTTGTCCGACAGGGGAGGCCATTCCGCGAAGGAATTCGTGAAAATTCAGCGCTGTACTGGGGTTTGGTTTCAGCAAGTGCGGTTGCCTTCTCTGGTGCTACCGACTTCATGCCGGAACTTAACCGATGGCTGCAAATTGTCGAGATGGAGTCATTGGTACGTCTCACTGTTGGTCCATATAAACTGTATCTCATGAATATCGCGCAGTTTAAATTCAGACTTACTGCAAGCATGGTCATCGATTTTGCGGGGTGCTGGCTCATCGAAACAATATGCAAATACTTATTCGCTGATTTAGAGCCGAAAGCTATGATAACGCGCGGGCGTGAAAGGAGGGAGAAGAGAAGAGCTGAGGAAGAACGAAAACGACATGAGATTGCTGCGGCGGCAGCTGAAAATGGGCTGGAGAAGAAGACTCAATGAGGTGGTGTCTGTTTTCCCTTCCCTTTTGTTCGGATAATGTCACTTTTGTAGACCATAAAGCATTTGGTTATATCGTATTACTATCTAGTACCTATTCAATAACAGGATTCTGATCCTTTCGCCATTCATGGGAGCGCCGATCTCAAATAACCTATAATACTGTTCGAGTACTGCGATAAAGAATGATTGAGCTTACCTACCGTTTACAACGTCTTGCCTGCCAGTTTTCTTAGAATTTCTGTGCAAAAATTTAGGCTGTACTATATATATTCAATTATTTCACGTGAGCCACACTGACAGACGTGGCACCTAACCTCTACCGTCTACGACAAGCCAGGACAAGCCTCACCGACATCTCTTGGACGAAGTGGTTGCTACCAGGTTAGTAGTGTGTATCGTTTCATGCTACTTCACAAATCTTGCCCCTTGATATTTCTAGGTTTTGTTCACAGGGAAGATGGAACTCACAGGTCCTTTCCTATCGGTTCTGAACACTAATTACGCTCCTACATCTCTGGAGATCGCTGAGCTCCGTCTCCTCCTTGAAGAGCCCAAGAAGAAGCTACTTGAATTGAACGAAGAAATCTTTCGTCTACAGAAAACTCTAGAATCGCTCGTTTCTGAAAGGGACAAAGTACAGTCCTACATTGATGCTCATGCAGCGTTGATTTCTCCTCTGCGTCGTCTCCCAGCAGAAACCTTGACAGAAATATTCCTTCACTGTCTCCCTGCTCATCGAATCCCGTCGATGAATATCAATGAGGCACCGTTGCTTCTCACGAGGATCACTCGACACTGGAGGGACGTTGCCCTTGCTTCTCCTCGACTGTGGTGTGCGATTCATGTATATATCAGATCGGGATCAAGAAAGCAGATAACCGAGGTCCATTTACGACAACAGCAACTGCGGATGGAGACATGGTTGAGCAGATCTGGGTCTCTACCTTTGACTATTTCGCTGAACATGGACACTGGCTCTCCCTACCAGGGCTTCCCGCCCTTGAATTTCGATCCACTGGCCTCTCACATGCTCCTCATTAAATACATAAAGTCACTATCTTTGAGATGGAAGCGTGTCGAGCTGAAAGTACACCCAACAGCTCTAATCTTGTTGGACGTGTTGAGGCCGGAAGATGTTCCCCAACTCAAGACGCTCGTTATTGACCGTAATTTCCTACATCCAGGTCAGCCCTGGCATTCGGAGCATGGTTTGGCAACCTCTTTCCCCGACTTCACTGCTGCATTGAGTCTGCAGAAGATGGGTTTACTTGGGTTCCGTAAAGGACGGCAGAGCTTCTATCTCCCTCAGGCCACTTACAGCATTCTCACAGAATTGACATTGCGGTCTGATCCAGGTAAAGATAGTCTGGCGAGCAACGAAGCGCTAGATCTCCTGGCACGCTTGCCTAAATTACGGCTCTGTAATCTCTCTGTTCTACTACTTGATCCCCCCAATACTCATGGCAACAAATCTTCAATTTACCTCCCATTTTTGCATGATATTACTTTGAATTTTGGGCTTCCTCGTGGAGAGAACTCTTCTGCCAGGCTGATGAGTGAGTTTCTCGCCCAACTCAGCATCGTGTCCTTGCGCAACCTTGCTATATATGCAAAACCAATCTCTATCTATCCCTCACCCTTCACTGAGCTGCCTTTCCTCTCCCTTCCATTGGATGACCTGGAACATTTGACAATAGCGATCCCTCTGTCATCTGAAATATTGATTAATTGCCTTAAATTGATTCCTAAACTCACATCTTTACGGGTGCATGATCTCTCGATGCAGGTACTTCTACTAAATAATCAGGGGGCCGCTGGCAGAACAGTGTCAGTACTACAAGATATGCACCTTGCACTACTCTCCCCCTCAAATGGTATTTCCCCTCTTTGTCCTCACCTGCGAAGCATCCTCTTCACAAACTGCAGTAATGTGTCTGACGCAGCTATATGTGACTTGGCCCAAGCACGGTGGTCATTCGATCGTCGTCAGTATCCTGAAATGCAACAACTTGAATCACTGCGTGTTGCTGTTTCTAATCGGGTGGAGGATGGTACTCAAGTCTGTTCCAGGCTATTAAAATTGAGGGAGGAGGGCATGGATATTCGGGTGAGGTATCACATGCACAATTCATTGGCCAGTGTAATGCAAGAGTATGCATGGCCTAGAGGATATCCTTTGACCAGTGACTATGACTATGGCTACATCGTTCCGTGCCCGTTTGATGATACAGCTGAGTTTCGGCCTGTGCGCCCCATCCTTGTAGATTTACCTTAAAAAGACCTTTCCCAATCTGTCCCTCGAAGGCTTCCGATATGTAGTGGAATGTAAATCTGCAGTGTAGTTGCCATGCATGAATCCATGCTGGTCAGAAGAACGCGACTTCTCACCGTCACGGGCTTCAGGCTGTAGAGTGCTTGCTCGAAATGCTGATTTGCTTTCTTCAAGGCTTCAAATTTCAAAGCTTCAATATTCGGTCTTCAATCGTATAGTATTGAGTATCTGGAACCCTTCAAAGCTTCTCTACTTATCTCGCCTGCTTGTCTGATCATGAGGTCTAGGCATCCTCCCCAGCTCTTTACCGCTTATGCAGAACTCAACGTCAGCTGCTTCCAAAGAATTTTGCTCATTCCTGTACATGTGCTGATACTCCGTTACTTCTCTGATCACGCTCATGAAAGTACGCTATGTATTGGTTCTAACATGGTATTCTTACTGATCGTACAGCTTTTTGTCTTCTTGAATACAGAACTTCATGTAAAAGCTGTTGAACATGTACAGCTTTCCGAAGTTCATCATGGGGTGCTGGTCTATGCAAATAATTCTCATATTTTGGTGCCTAAACTTCCCACTTTCCTGCTCCATGTCTCCTTTTCCGCTGACATTTAATAAATAGGGTGGAGGCTCGGAAGCAGCTTCACATTCCAAACACCACTTTCTTATCCTCGCAGATATTGTGCGGTTTCAGCGGGGCTGAGCAATGGGAAACGTCCCCAGTACTACCAATGAAACTTTAGCCCTACCGAATCCCCAGGATCAGCTATGCTCTGATTCTTTGGCCTCAACTGTGCCATGTCATTCAAGTCCAGCCATGGAGTGCGTACACAACGATGTAGATTTCACATGCGGCTCATTTGTGTGATAACAGTATGTTTTCGAATGCTCGCCGGTTCTCTGTCAACGGCGGTACATTCAACATTGTTCTTGGGTCCATGGCGACTCGAGAACTCCTTCGAGCGCCGCCTTCCGTATCTGGTGACTGTTCTGAGCGAAATGAACAGTCTCATGGAGATCACTCTATGATGGGGAGCCCATCCCAATCACAACTTCTAGACCGTGACAATATTCCGCCTTCCGAGACTGTTGCTTCTCGTACAGATTGTCAACCACATAACTTGAAGCACACTTCCTTCTCCATAACTCGCTCCGATATGGATTCCCTGGCTGCAACGTCGAGAAGATTGCGCGATCAGCCTCCAGATCATTTACCAACTTCTATTCATCAATCACCGCCCTTGGAGCATGTTGACGAAAGACGTGAAGCACCACAGTCTCACCGAAATCGTCAGCATACACGAACGTCGTCTCAATACCCAGAGCCTTCAGAAATTTCCCCGCCCCCTATAGTCGCCCCTTTAAACGTGGGGAGTCCATTATTTCCACAAGTACTATCGGAGTCTTCAACAAATCCTGCTACCGAACCTCCCATTGAAACAGACAGTGAAAGATATGCTCGTCTTCTCCTTCCAAAACGGCATGGATATCCACTTTGGGTGCCCGCACCGTACACAGGGCCACCCCCTGCACATATAGCAGACGGTGTGAGAATAGGCGACGTTGGCGTGTTGAATAATGATGGGGGATTCGACTTCCTGTTCAATGTATGTCATTCTGCGGATGATCCTCTCAATCGCAATGGCGTACCTGCTGGCTTCAAACCGTTCTCACTGGATCCTCAAGAGACCGATGTTTACGAGCAGCTGGACTACTTCACCAGCAACTCGCATGTAACCAGCTCGGAGATTGAGTGCACGGAACATATAGCGTGAGTGTGTTATTCCTGTAGACCGTTTTCAATTGTCTGACATTTTCCTTCCTCTTCTTGAAAAGGCCCAATTCTTCGACAAACGTTCAATCGAAGATGACTTTCACGACGACCAAGTCTGAGGGTGCTATCCTTGTTCTTCCTGCAGGTGCAAACCGTATCGACGCACGGAGAATTCGTGGTCTACGACAGTATGCGATGCGTAATGCTATTTCGTGGTACTCGTACATCAATGACCAGCGAGAATGGGAGGTACCCAACAATGCTTTGTACCTCGTCACTGGGTGCGATAAGTGTACCAACTGGGCGGTGGCATCGCTTCACAAGCAGACTATGGAAAGAAGTGTTTCATCACTGGAACTACTGGTAACATCTGAGGGTGAAAGCCTGAGCGGAAATATTAGCCATGATCAAAGAAACCCTTTTCACAGTAGCTTTCGAGAGATCGCTCGAAATGTTCCAAGGTTGAATATGTGGAGTTCTTGGAGAGGGAGTAGCACTGCTGCTTGTCGCACTGGCCCGCGACTAGCTCAAACCGGGGGTGACAACATCACGCATGCAAGACAGCCAAATCAATGTGTATTCTTACGTGGATTCAAGATAGCGATCGACATGGACAAAATCAATCACTCACCAGATGAATCAGTGGAATTAACCTCGGCTGTGGACTCTTCTCCAGACAACATTCTTTCGAAGGGCACAGATATACCATTCGGTTTCGGTCAGAGTGGACTTTCGGGTTCTGACACAGGGTCTGACACAGGCTCACATTCAGGCTCGAGTTCGAACTCATCAACTGATTCGAGAGAAGAGGATACAAACAAACACGGAGATGCTTCAAGGACCACGTTCAGTATACAATTCATTCCAGAGAGGCGGCAGGTATGCCATGTTTTGATTTCTCGAGCTTTTAGTTATAGTTAATTTGGACCCAGTCATATCATCCGTCAGATATTATCAACCGCTTCCTTCTCTCGCAGGTAGAAGTCCTGATCTCCGTAATCAGATCTATCTTGCTGACTAGTAGTTTTTAGGATGAGAATGTCAAGGTCGCAATAACACATGATGACGAGTGGTGCGCTGCCTTTGACCCGGTGCGTCTGTTGTTTCCGAAATGTCCAAGATACTTCTCCTAAACCGTCCGACATCAGCTGGCTGCCAGTATACCGGGAGACGATCAGTTACTCGAGAACATATTCTCCATGTATTCAGCAACAATAACTCCAGGTGGGTATGGCTCATATTCATACCAATGCTCGGCGATGCTAATTAGCTGGTGATTGTGAAAAGAGGGTACTTTTCTGGAACCAAAATCAGCATCTCCAAATGCTAGAGACTCAGCAGGAACTCCTTCAGATGGCTTAACAATGCTTTCAGAAGTTGCCTTGTCGGCGCTCACAGATACTTCGAAAACGTCATTGATAGTTCCTCCACCCTCTTCATTCCTGCCTGCTGCACCAATAGGAGCTGTTGCTTCCGGTCATCAAGGACCCAGAAATGATGACGCATTTGCATCCGACTCCGCCTCTCAAGGAACATCTAATGGGCTCGTCATAAAAGATGAGACGCATTTGACAAATGTGCCTTTGCGTCGCATAGATTCAACCGCTGATGCCGTGGATGATACGAATGTAGATGAACCATTTCCTTCCGTCGTCAAGGGGCCAAAACGCTGGAAAACGATGAAAGGAGGAATGCTAGTCTGGCCCTCCGAACTTGAGGCTGCGTTACTAGAAGGTTTGTATCATTGCAGTACCTCGTGTTCTCATTTGATTGACATCAAATCTCATAGGCCTTGCTCGCTACCAGCCAGATGATTCTCGGGAAACTCGACTCCTTGGGTGGTATGTGATTTTCTCGTGTGGCTATTATACTTCCTGTAACAAGCTGGTCTTTCCTGTTGCTTTTTATAAAGGTTCCCGATGCGCAATAGATTTATTGCCGAATACATTTACCAAAAAACAGGGAGGTTCCGCTCCGCAAAACAAGTCGGAAGTCGTTTACAGCAAATGAGAGTCGCGTATGGAATCCCAACACAAACCAAGTACCTGGACAACTCCGGAAACAAAAAACGAGCCTGCGATAGATGTCGCCTTCTAAAGGTGAAGTGTGTCAAACTATCTCCAGAGACAATATGTCAAAGATGTGAAGCTGCGGGCATTCCTTGTCGTTCTCCTGGTACACAACCATACTTTGTTGAGATTGAGCGAGGTTGCTCTATTGCTGGGCCTAGTACAATCTCTATTGACGATGACACTGAGCAGTCATCGGAAGACGATTCCATGTCTCTCGACGTGGCACCCTCCACTTCCCCCAGATATATGACCTCGCATCTCAGCAAGAGCGAGAGCCAGCCATACCCCATCTTCTACGCCTGTAGTGCCATACTTAATGACGGTGCCAGTAACCTCCCATTAGAGGATGACGACTTGATGGCTCTCGACGAGTTTACGACTCCCGCCCCTTCCTCTAAATCTATGCTTTTCTCTCAAGACGAGAGCCAGAATGGGCATTCATTCTCCAGCCCTCCACTTGAGGAAGAAGAGGAAGAGAAGGAAATGAAGCTGTCTTCTTCATGGACGTCTTTTTCATCGCCTGCGGAGAATGAATCTTCACTCCTGCGTTCGCCTGACATGGACATGGAAGTTGTTTTACGGCCAAGTTCCTCATCATCTGGCTCGCTCGAAGTGGAAGAGGAGAACAAATTCAAGCCAAATCATTACAAGATTTCATTCAGATCCAGCTCTCCACCGCTCTCCAGCTTACTCGAAGTGGACAAGGAAAAGATATCCCAGCTCTCCTACGACGCTTCGTGGGTAACCTCTTTCCCACCGTTCTCCCATTCGCTTGCAGAAGAAGAGAAGAAATCAATCTTGTATTCTTCAAATATCCCACAGACAAAATCTTCACTGCGCGACACTCCAATTGTAAAAGGGGAAGAGCTTTCACACTTCGGCTCGCTTTGGAAGGAAGAGCAGGTGAAATCGGAGCCTTCATGGGCATCTTCCACCGTGAAAGAGGACGAGGACACTCTCACTCTTATGGAAACTCTAACCTTGACTGGCTCTGACGCCAGTAAACCTGAAGAACTTAACGTTGTGCTCAAACCTGAGGCTGATCAGCCGAGTAAGGATAGGATGATTGTTGCTTGCACATTTTGGTTAGTATCCTCCCCTAACTTCTTGGCCCTTCCATAGTATCCCAACTGATAATTCTGATTACTAGCCGCAAGCGAAAAATAGCATGTAATGGCGCAAAGCCCGCATGTAACCAATGCTATCAGAGAAATCAGGACTGCGATTACCCTCATGTTCCTCCACGAAAGAGAAAACGGGGTCGCCCTCCACCAATGAATGTGATTGAAGGGCAAAAGAGCGCAGCCGAACCTTCCAATCCTTCGAGCCGGGAAACAGAAGGTGAAAGTCAAGCTGCCGGATGGGGGAACAATCCCAGTAACTCTTCAGCGAGGATGGGGTTATCATCCTCGCTGAAGAGTTACTGGGATTGTTCCAGGTTGTCGGGGACCACTCCAGGTTGACGGCTTGGGCCATTTTATTTTGTAATCGAGCAGTTAGATCCAAGTCAGATCATTCTGACTTTCCATACTTCTCTTCACCTATGAATCTAGACGTTATCTGCTAGTTGCATAGTCAACAATATACTTTGCTTTGAAAGTCACTAGCCTTCATCGTTCACAAAATAACTGATAGTGAGCCTGAGTCGTGACTTGAATCAGGCGTGACATCAGAGCGAAAAAGAGTTGATTCCACTGATGCGAGGTTCTCAGTCATAGTACTCAGGAAATACACAAAAGGTGGCCTCTAGTTCGAATCTCCCTCAGCTAAACTTGATATTCCACCACCACCATCATCACTCTTGACATCTCTGCACTCTCTATCCAATGATCCACCTCACTGACTCCTTGTCTTTCCAACAGCACTAGACCCTCATATCTTGAAATATCCCATGGAGCATCGGACACTGTCGACGGAGCATTTACGTCGCTGTCTCGCACAGGTCTCGCATGTTTAGGGGAAGCCCCTATCTCGACTCCGCCGCGGCTGCGCTGGACAATCGAGCGATGAGATCCTTCCGCCTTCCATCTCTCTCCTGATCTGCGGATCCAAATACTTTCTGCTTGGCGTCTCCAGTGATATACCTCGCTTTGACAGCCATCATTCCCCTTCGTCCTTCGCAAAACGATGACCACTGAAGTAGGTGCAACCAGTGAGTCAGGAGTCGAACCAAGCGAGACATTAGAGTAAAAAGGAGCCACTCTCGGAGGAAACAGTACCGGTGCGCGAGACTCAGACATAGGACCCAGGAAATATATAAAAGGACCCCTCCAGCTCGAACATTCCTTACCTAAACTTGAACCTGCACCACTTTCATCAATCACTCTTAACATCTTTGCGCTTTCTACCAATTATCCACTGCTTATTACTATGGCCGACGTTAACTACCTTGACGGGTCATACTGTGCTACTTGTGACGAGTACTTCGTCGACACGAGAGCTAGGGCTGAACACATCGATGCTTCGTTTAAGCATCCCAAGTGCACGGTGTGCGCCCGACGATTCCTCAATATGCATGTCCTCCGTAATGTGAGTCTCCCAACCTAGTTCGTATACATCCGACATTCAACTAACCCCTTTTCCTTATATTAGCACTACACCCTCATGTCTTTCCACCACTACTGTCACATCTGCGACAAGCTCTTCAATACCGCAGGTGGCCTTGAAGTCCATATCAACTACTACCATGACTGTGATGACAGCGACTCGGACGACGAAGGCGACTACGACTGCGAGGATCGTGAGGAGGGCTGGGAAGACGACGAAGCTGAGGATCTCTACCCAGACGGCTTCCCAGAGGACAAGTTCAAGCTAGGTTTCGGGGACGATCTGTCGTGGGAGGACGACGACAGCTATGACTTCGAGGATATCGAAGACCTCGAGGACCCGCCGTTTGAATTTACGGCGGAGTCGGATGTAGAGTCAGATGTTGAAGGGGATGAAGATGAGGAGAATCTTTCTCAACAGTTTTCTTGCCCTATGTGCGAGAAGAGCCACGAGGAGCATCAGCATGCAATTTGCACTACCCCTTGTGGGCATATTTTCTGTGCGCCGTGTATCACTGCGGTGTACAAGTATACGCAGATGTGTCCCATCTGTGACGAGTCCGGCAAGGTAGACCAATTGCGGAGGATTTATATCTCGGAGCAATGATCCATAGTCGAGTTTGTCCTCTGGATAATAATAGCTATGATACCCAATTTCATTATCAATCTTTTCAATGACTTTTTCGTGAACATACGTACCTTTGAGATTGCTCTAAGTGACCGTTCGACTTTGAAGGACCCTAGACCTTGAAAGCTTGAACGTATGAGTGTAACGTTGAATGTTGAATGTTGAACTTGAAACGATCGAGCTCAATCCCCGACGACAAGCACCTTCCTAATTTTCCTGCCTTGCTCGTGAGGCAGAAGCTGAGAAATACAGACAACAGGACATTTTCGTCCACACTGTATTTGCTTCATTCACTGCATGAAACACGAAGGTTTTAAAGGAAATCAATTCAATTATTTGAGTCTTGAGAGTACAAACTAGATACACCAAGCAGAAACTGGCATCAGACAGACTCTCATCTTCCTGGTAAGCACCCAGGAACACTCTAACGAGTATCCAGAATCCAAACCCTACCGTGATGAGCTGATCAGAGTGTAGCCAGCGTTCGAGGTACCGATCGAGGAAAGGGGAAAGGTTGTCTTTGCTGGCGACGAAGGCAGTGAAGAAAGCGTTCTAAAGGTGGTGAGGATTATTGCAGTGGTTTTTTTCGAGGGTTAAGATGTGTGAAGAGCTGATATTGGAGTCGAAGATGTGAGGGTGGTGGTGAGTGTGAGGGTGAGGTGGGGGGTGAGGGTGGGTGTGAGGGTGAGGGTGAGGGTGAGGGTGAGGGTGAGGGTGAGGGTGAGGGTGAGGGTGAGGGAAGGTGGATAAAGGGGATGATAATGATATTGATTGGGCAAGGGTTTAGATGGGTGGGCAGGTTAAGACGTTACGCGTCAACGTCAGGTCTCAGCTAGACCTGAAGCACGCCCCTCTAATGAGTTTGACCTCGATAGAGGGACGTGTAAAACGGAGTTTAAATTTGGCAGAGACAGCTTCCGATGGTCTCGGACACGTTTATGGTAGGTGAATTACTTTCCTTATTTGGGCTATGGTGATGGGAAAGTTGTCACAAGTCGCGACGCGTTCAACGCGTCTTGTCGTGTTGTGTCTGTATGTCGAAATAATTGCGAGTGAGTCTGAGTGAACAGAGAGTATAGTAGCCCAGGCCCCAAATTTGAGGCTCCTTAGGTATTTCTGATCCCTTCGTCACAAGTTCGGTCAGCCAAGTTCAGAGAAACTAGATATCGTGCAGGCAATTTTCCTGGTGGCATCAAGCTGGCTTTCTTGGCTAAGGTATCATAGCAGTAATTTTTGACATTCACAAGAGCAGCAGAGAGAGTAAGCGGATATATATTAGAGTACGACATGAGTTATCGTGGTCGCGGTGAAGCAAGCCTTAGCAAGGGACGCGCGTCGCGACTTGTGAAAGCAATTTTCCCATCACCGTAGCCCAAATAAGGAAGGTATACCACCTGCCATAATCGTGTCCGAGATCCCCGAAGCTGTCTCTGCCAAGTTTAAACTCCGCTTTACCAAGCCCTCTATCGAGGTCCTCATCTTATCCGCCTCATAGAGGGCTTGGTCACCAGGCTAGGTCTCAGCGCTCAGCCTCCATCTGCATGATCTGAAGGCCAAATGCCACCCTCACTGCTCACTAGCGCTCACTGCTCCGAATATAGGCTTGCGGGAAATACCTAGGTTTGACGCGACATCACGTGATTTTTAGGTTAGTAACTGTTCCGAACTGGTAACTTACCAGGTCTCACTGAGAGCTCAATTTGTGGTAGGTAACTTACTTACTCATCACGTGTCATACGCGCAGTCGAAAAAAAAATTTATATTGTATTGTGAGATAATCTGGACTCGGATGTTCTGTGAGAAGCCTCGCGCCATGCCGACATCTACAACTCAAGTGTACGAGATCTCCGAGACTCCATCATTGGAGGTACTAGCACCAGTACCAGATGTGATTAGAGCTCTACTTCCTCCGAAGACATTGGCAATACAAAATTTGCTTGAATTTCCCATTCCTGTTACTTCAACGAAATCCCTCCCACAATCACTTTCATCCCTACATAATATCTTCTCCTCTCAGCCCTCTGCACTGGACCTCAATACAGCCTCCAAAATAATTCCGACTCTCATTATACCCTCCACATTTGACCTCAGTTTCCTCTCTGATGCTGCATGCAAAGCGATTAATCAAAAGCAGAAATCGTTCACTTATTTGGGCCCAACAAGTACCTCAGATTCCATTATAGAAATACGGCTACCAATTTGGGTCATTACCTTTTGGTCCCTTGCCGAGCCCATCATTGAAGCGCAAAGATGCTGGCGGATGGCATTCACCTGGCTAGATTCATTCGACAATCCTTCAGCTAGTGCACACTATATAATGGCAAGGATGATGATAGCTGGCATGCCTTGGGGACTACGTCTCCCAAGTGAATGGGGAAATACCAGCGTTACCACTTTATCCTCCTATTGTAGCAATCATTGGCTCGGCGATGAACATCTTACTCAGTTGGCCACAATTGTTGAGAAGGAGGTGGCGACAGTAACTCCTCTCGAAGGAGTATGTATCAAGACACCCTACTGGACCGCATCATTAATCAACCAGTTCCGGAAGGCTCGAGATACACCAGACAGTGATTATGGAAACTCACGTCAAACAGCATTCCTACGTGCACCCGCAGAAGGTCTTTATGCTGGCCTACACCAAAAGCTTGCCTTCCATGTCAATGTTCACATTGCGAGTGATGGGAGCGTATCCCTCCCCCAGGACAACGACTCACTGAGAGGAAACCATTGGGTAGCAATTATCATTAGCAAAAATGACTCGAAAATCCATTATGGTGACCCGAAAAAGCTTCCTCCACCCACAGAGCTCCTGGACATGCTACATTGGTGGCTTGCTCAACACAAGTTCAAAGAGAGATTCGAGCTCGTTGAATTACAGTGTACGGAGCAAGCGGACACTTATTCCTGTGGTATTATCAGCACAAATGCCATCGCACATCATTTTCTCCCCACCGCCTACCCACTTATCGAAGCACAAACAGCTCGGGAAGCTCGTCTCTTAATGTTATTCAAAATCTATACTCATATACCCGGAGTAAGCGACAAATCCTCCTGATACTTGACGACACTGACCTTGGGATTAGCTGATAGCAACAGAGCCAGACTCGAATACTCCCATTCCCGAACAGACTTCTTTGGCTCCAAATCCAGAACCAGTATCAAGTACAAGTGCTAAGCAGTCTGACGATCAGGCAAACACATGGGATGTGAAAAAGGGAAAGCTACGCATACAAAGCTGGCCCAAACCATCATTTGATCTTGCATCGAGCTCTACGAAAAAGAAGCGGGGGACTAGCGAGGTGAATGATTCAGACTCGGAATCGGAAGATGAAGATCATTGCAGTCACACACCTGTTGATGACATTATCGACATTAACCCCAAAGACAAGGCTCCAAGGGATTTGAGCAAAGGCGGGCATCCCTCTCATCCAGTCCTTGACAAGCTGGTACGAGCATGTTACCGAAAGAGCAACCCAGAACGGAAGCTATGGCGATGTGTCGGAAATGGTTGTACTAAGACCTTTGTCAAACGTGCAATGGATCGTGTAACAAGACATGCAAAGGATTGCTACAAGCTCCATCAGAAGCTTCGAGATCTAGCCGCAGAGAACGCACGAAAGAAGGCTCCCTCAATCCAGCTTCAGGAGGCAGAAAATCGTGCTGCAAAGCGCACGAAGACTGAACCGCCAGCCTCATCTCCCGCAGTCTCCAAGTCTTCTGAGAAGCCAGCAGCAGCTGTCCAGAAGATGTCAGAGTCCTCAGCAAAATTTTACGACACACTAAAAGCAAATGGACGTACTGAACGACATGCCCGAATCACCCTATCTATCACCAAGTTATTCTGTATCGCAGGCCTGCCAATGCATCTCATCTCCCGAGCTGAGTTCGTTGAACTGCTCAATGCAGCAGATCCCTCATATGTGGTACCCACACGGGACAAGCTAGAGTACCAACTCATACCAGGTGAACAGGAAGCTGTGAAGGAGCGTCAGATGGATCAGCTTCGCAATTCAACAAATTTGACCTTGTCATTTGATGGTGGGACCACACGAGGGAGGGAAGCGTTTTGGACTTTCCATGTATCTACAGCGATACCACCAAAGGCATACTTGGTGGAAGGAAGAGAAGCAACTAGCGAGTCGCACACTGCAGAATGGATCAAAGCATTGGCCATTGTTGTGAGTCCAACCTTCTATTTTAGGCATTCTTCGCTAACATGCCTCACCTCACAGATTATTCTCCAAATTTCAGCCTGGCGTTTCTGTGGGATCGTCAGTGATAGCACAGGCAATACACGTCTTGCTCGTAAACTTCTCATTGCAAGATTTCCAACTATCATTGAGCTCGCTGACATATGTCACTTTCTCCATCTTCTGTGTAAGGATATCCTCAAGCTTAATTACTTCGCTACAGTGAGTGTCTGAGTCTCAAGTACTTTGACTTGCTGTATGGCTGGGTTCTAACAAGTTTCCATTAGGTCATTAAAGTTATACGAGGCACAATTTCGTTCTTTCATAAGTCACATATTGGTATCAGTCAGCTTGAAGAAGCTCGTAAGGAGTTGAACATCACACGAGGTCTTGAGGCAATCGGAAATACTCGATTCTGCACTGTCATTCATGCAGCCATGTCACTACGTGATTGTATGCCAGCCCTCAAGAAAGTTGTAGCTCGAGGTGAAGTCAACTTCGMGGTATGAYAGCTCCTTTCTATGYTCTACATTGGTTGTACCAATACTCGCTGAACTGACAGGATTTCGAAACATACTATGAATCTGCTTCAACAAGCTCTCGCGATACATTTGAGTTTGAATTTGGACTGTCTCAGCTCATCACACTGGGTCTCCCTATTGCCAAAGCACTTCATTGCCTTGAATCCAACGATGCCAACCCTTGCGACGTTTACCTCCTGGTTCATGCCATCATGTTTGAGATTGAAGAGGCCCTTAGTGACCGAAAAAAGGGATTTCCGGATGCTCTTCGCCACCAAGTCCTTGGAATCATGAATCATCGGTACTCGCAGCTGTTTGATACAAAATCTAAAGGCAATATCGCAAGCAAAGCATACCTGGCTGCCGCCTACCTCAATCCAAGTGAGTTCTTTATCTCTGACATGGATCACGCAGCCAAAATTCTTATTTTTGTATAAGACCTCATTGAACCAGACTCAGACGTGTTTCGGGATGAGGATACAAGCAATGTCCCTGAATCTCTTCGAGGTATCCGCCACCCATCGATCTTCAAGGAGATCGCCCGATATCTCTGTGAAGAGCTGTCTGCAAATGAAATTGCTGCTGAGGGAGGCCGTCAGGAGTTCACGCAGTACCGTGGGCGGGCAGCTGAGTTCAAAAAGAGGTTTATGCAAGAGTTCCAGGCATATGCACGTCGTCTCTATCCTTACAAATTTCCACTCAACGAGAAGGAGCCTCAAGCTGTTTTACGCTGGTGGAAGGTTCTTGAAGGAAGCAACGAGGCTCAAATTTTACCAGTGCGTGTGTCATTTGCATGTTCTCCTTAATTGGTGAGTCTGAACCGAATGGTAGCATCTCGCCATCAAGCTGTACTCCCTCCGAGTGAATTCTATGGCTGAGGAACGCACAGTCTCCCGGTTCACTTGGTTGACACCGCCGCAACGTAGCCGCATGAGGGTGAATACCATGGTTGCCATAACACAGGTTGGCCAATACTATCAGGCTGAGCGAAAGGTGAAGGGTTAATTATAATCACTATTGTACATTGCTGACACGATTTTAGGAAGCTACTCAACACCGTACTGGTCGGAATCCTACAATACACTTCCACTATGTCAAGAACAGCTTTCGAGGCTCAACATCCCATCCAGAGACCAACGAAGTTTTATATGATGATGAGGGGGATTCTTGGATAGATGCAGGTGGTGAAGATGATGCTTTGGAGGAAGGATTATCAGCAGAGGAGTCAGAAGAAACTTCAACTGGTGTCGCACCTCCAGCAGCTGATGATACAGCTCTACATGTTGACTTTGTGAGCCGGTCATCTCGAGAAGTCACTAGTTTGCTTGCAGAGGAGAAGCCGGGCAATAATACTGGCCTTGCACCTCGCAAATTTGGTGGTTCTAGGCTGGCGGCAGCTGAAGAATCTTCGGATGATGACCTTACATTAGATTTTGAGTAGTAGAGTAAGCTTGTAACATCATAAAAGTAGCTAGTCGTTGTGCACGACGGACTCGAAAAATAGGCCACGTATGTGGTCACGTGGCTAGTTACGAACCGGTTCCGAACCGGGGAATAACCCCCCCCTTCCGGAGCCCTAGGTTACTTACCGTGGCCCTAACCTCCGGGAGGTTTTTCCCGCAAGCCTATCGTAACCAGTCTTATATCACGCCATCGACGAGGCAGTCAGGATGGAACCTAATCTCCTAAACACGAAGCTTGAGGATCAGTTCCAAAAGCTCATCTTTGAGCCGTGCGCTGTAGCAGCTCCCTTCGACCAATGGAGAGATCTTCCGAATTTAGTTGTAATTGACGGATTGGATGAATGTGTTGATATTCCCTCCCAAGAACGACTTCTCCACATAATCAGCAAGGCCAAAAGCTCTTTCTCTTTCCCTCTCGACTTCCTTATCTGTAGTCGGCCAGAACCTCGAATCAAGAACGCGTTCAACCTTACACCTTTCCAGTCCATCCTTGATCGTCACAGTATTGGCGAGCCAGGGGAATCCCGTGAAGATATTGCCATGTACCTCCGCGATGGATTTCGTAAAATTCACAGTGATCATCATATGGCCATGTCACATATCCGTTCACCCTGGCCTAGCGAGGGTATCATTCAAGAGCTAGTACGGAGGGCATGTGGTCAATTCATCTACGCTGCCACGGTCCTCAAATATGTCGGCGGTGACTATCATTGTCTTCCAACTGAAAATCTCGAAATCATTCTCAAGATAACTGTCCCTGAAGACTTCGACTCACCATACCCTGACCTTGATCAACTCTACATCCAAATTCTCTCAACATCACCACAAAGAGATCTAGACCTCCTTCTAGATGTACTCGGATTTCTCATAGTCCCAGGAGTATTTCGCAGTAGGCGTAAAGTGTCATCTTCCTGGATTGAAGGTACATGCTCCCTAAACAGAGGAAGAGTCTGGACCTTGCTTTTTGGTTTACACTCAGTACTGCATATACCAGAAAGTGACAGTGATGAAATTCAGATCCTTCATACGTCCTTCGTCGACTTTCTCACTGATCCGAAACGATCGGGGAGGTTTTTCATTGATCGGAGGGATGGAGTAAGGCAAGAACGGGTTACGCGATATCTCTTGAAAAGGATATTTTATGCTATCAAGCATCAGGAGGACACGGCACGGTGAGTTACTTCATGTTGTGGAAATTGATTGGGGAGTGAATATTTGTTCTATTATTCTAGTATGGCCTTCTCGGAATTTGATGAATACGCATGGAAATATTGGCATTCTCACTGTGAGGAGGCAATCCCTTCTGAGGCATTACTTTCAACATTGAATAAACTTGATATCTACGAGTTTGTCAACACCGCCATACGATGCACAGGTACTCATTTGGAAGACTGTGCGGCCGCGGTGTTACGGAGAAGCCTTGATAGTCTGAAAAGTATCACATCTTGGGCTGAGGTTTGTTCGTAACATCTCTACTTAACACCTCTCTAATACCTTGTTCTATGTTCTGTTTCTGTTCATGTTCAGTCTCATGGAAAAACGAAACTCGCTGAAAAATACCGGGTTCTGGAATTCGGTTTTCAAGTTCAACTTTTCTCTGAATCCTGCAGTGATCTCGATAGGGAGAAATCGACACAGTTCATGGAGGTACTCAAGTATGACCTCGTCGTTTATGCCCAACCTGGGAGTCGATCGTTGATCTCTTCCTTACTCGATCTCGAGTTTGATGTAGCCAATCGACCCTTCCTTCCACATCATCCGATAATAGTTGTTGGGCCGCTTTCGAGTCAAATGGACAGGAGTAATGTATCCTCCAGTGTTGTTACTCTTAGCATCAATTTCATGGAATGCCACCATCGCATGTGCATTGGATGTCTCCGTATTCTTCGGGAATCCTCGAACTTTCCTGGAAATGTCACATCCTACACTAGAAACTATTGGATAAATCACCTCCTTGCTACCTCTCCATCTTTAGACACACTGGAGCTTCTACAGAACAATATATTTCGGTTAACAGAGATTGACAGAGAAAACGCAATTGTATGGGCATCGGTAAGTCATTCTTCTCTCCTGTTTTTACCCTCAGGCTATACTTACATTGTATTCACATTTGAATGGACTTTGATTTCTACCCTTTTTCACCTCCGCCTTCTCCTGGCATGATCGTATCGTTAGAAATCTCCAGATCGTATTACTGAGACTCGAGACAAAGTAATGAAGCTTCTAAAGCAGAATTTTGGTCAGTTGGTAAATCTAAAGCCGACATCCAGAGCAAAGACATCTGAAGAGAGTAAAATACCTTTGAAGAGACTTCGGTTTTATGGCTCCGGAGGCTTGGACGTCTAATACATCGCCGGAGTAGGGATTGACTACCCGAGTCCTGTAATTTATGCTGGCTTTGAAGGTTGAAGATATATGTAACGTTTATAGTACACAAGACAAGCCAAAGTACAGACAAAGGCTTTGGAGTGTGTTAGAGGATTGGTTGACGAGGAGAACCTCTGGAGGTAAAGACCACGCGGAACGGAATAGGACGTGAAGAAATGAGTGAAGAGGGACGAAGTGACAGATGGTTAATAATAATGCGACACCCATGCAGAGACACGATGAATGACCCACCGAGAACATCAAACCCGTGCATCTTGGCATAAGCCAGTAAGCTGCGTTATTCTACTCAAACTAGAGATGAAGTCCTCCTGCACATCTCCAGCGCCAGTAGCATGTCCATCCTCATCGAACTCGACATAGCCACGTCCAAAATAATTGCGAAAGCAAAACTCGATATAGTTAGTAGTTCAGTGTTGGATAGCGTAGTCGTAAAGCAATTGGCGGAAATGTAGATGAAGAGATTCTTCTTCGCGAGCATCGTCGAATATGCCCATCGTTGCGAGAGACTGCAGCAAAAACATGAGAAATAAGAGTACAGAGATAATTGAACCGAGCCAAGCTGAGTATGAAGCTATGAAGACCAGCTGCCGTCGAGACGTCGAACTGATCTTGAACCATTACACAGTGTAACTTGCGATGGCATTAGTACCGAACAAAGGATGTGGTCAAAGCGAGCCACTAAGAACCGACCGGACCGGCTCGCTGGCAATTTGCCACGTGGAAATTTGAGGCCAGATTTGTGATACTATTTAGAGCAGGCTCTTCATGACCACTGTCCATTCCGAAACATGTCTGAATTCACGCTGGTTGATCCCAAAGGATGGGAGTATGACCTCCATTCAGTCAGTAATTCTCCCTATTATAATACTTTCTTTTAGAAATATATCTCTGAACATGTCTTTTCAGGTGTATTCAGCGTACGTTGGCCACTTTCAAACGCACAATATTGCCTGGTGTCGTACCATTCTGAAATTCTCAATTTTGACGTAGCTAACTTGAAAGACTAGGTATGAAAAGTCTTGGGGCCATCTGTTCAATTCCTTCGAAGAGTTTCTCGCATTCTCCTGGCCAGTCATAGTTGTTACAGATGCATGGACGGGAAAGGCGCACATTGTAACGAGACTGAACTCAATAGGTGCATTCATAAAAATGATAAAAACCAGGCGAGTTCTCACTTCTTTCTTTGGCACATACATCCTTATCTAGTGCACGACACAGATTCGGCGAGACACTTCCCCAAGCTTCCAATATAATCCAAGTAACCCCCTTCGAAACAGCTCAACGACACCTCCGCCACGTATCCGACTACTCAACCTACAGAAAACTACATAGTACCCTCCCCGCCGCCGTTCTATCTGCCACGAAGCAGAGGATACGTAACGGCGACCCACAAGCGATAAAGGAACTTTGGGAGAAGAGAGAGAAAACGTTCTTGGCTATCGACTTTGAGTGGAGCGAGAGGAATCAAAAAAGTTGTTTGGAGTGGGGATATGCTGCCATCAGATGTGGTCATTTGAACGAGTGAGGGTTCCTGTCCTTGCGTGTCCCTGGCATGCTCCATCTCAGTAGGCGACCATGCTTATCAGCACTCTAGTCTCGGTCATTGGCCGCCGTCTCCGGATAAAAACTACAGGTTCGTTTTCCTGAAGTCTAGATCCTTCTATTCTGTGTCTGACACGGCAAAATACGTAGAAAAGGACATTATGTCGTGCAGGAGTACGTCGACAAAGTCGTCAACAAATGGTGCCCCAATTTTCCCTGGCATGTAAGTTGCCCCTATTCTGTCATTTCTTGATGAATGAATGATTTCCTGATCGCCCAAAATAACAGTATGCGGTGCGAGACTATCGTGTGTGAATGGGCTGTTCAACTGAATTGACATCGTGATTGCGATTACAATTGCTTTTTTCAGTTCGGTGATAGTCAAGTGATACCCAAGGCGCGGCTCCCACAAATCATACAGGCTGTAATTAGGTGCGTGGTTTAACGTCACATGGGCGGGCAGAAGTAGCTAATTCGTATTTCTGCTTTTTCACGATATGCAGTAGTCTCGCAAGTCCTGATTCAGAAACCCAATCCAATAGCCTTGTCCTTGTCGCTCATGGTATAAATGGGGATCTGACACGTCTGGAGGAGATGAAGATAGGTGCGTTTCATACCTTCCGTCGAAATTACATACATATACTCACTACCTGACAGCACTCCCACACAACATGTACATAATCGACACCTCGCTCTTTGAAAAACAACTCTTCAGTCAAGGCCTCAGACCCCCTATGGTCCACCCTAAATCTCAACAACCACGCCAGGCAGGCTCAACGTTATCGTTAGAGAACCTCCTCCGTTCAATCAGCGTCACATTTCCTCTTCCGGATCCTGCCTCAGGACAACCTCCCCTACCGGTACTCCCGCACGTTCAGATGCACAACGCGGGTAACGACGCGCTTATGTGTCTCTTCGCGCTGCAGTACCTCCTCGAGCCGGAGGGAAGCACGGAGGTGCCTACCCCGAAACGACCGTTGAGTATGGGGAAGGCTTTGCCTGCTTTGTCCATGGGAGGAATACCAATGACGATGCCGATGAAAGCGAATTCGCTCCCTCTCCCTCAGGGATTTGCTATGGTCCCTACTTTGTTTACGGGATACGCGACGCTTGGACCGGGGAATTTACATACGCCTACGACACCACAGTCGCAGGCACAGAGGTTGTCGGTGCATGACCTCTCAGGGGAGTTCGGGCAGATGCGTATGGAAGGAGCGGGAGGAGGAGGAAGTCCTGATGGGAGGTCGGGGTCGAGGTCCAAGTCTCCGGGGGCGACGAGGTTGACTCCGGGAAGTGCAGGTGCAGGAGTCTCGGCGAGGAATTCGAGGAGGTTGAGTGCTTATGATTGGGAGGGTGCTAATGGACGTTGAGGTTGATTGTCTTTGGGGGTTAGGGGAGGATTTGTTTGGTAGGAAGTGGATGGTCGAGGGGGGTTCACAGGAAACGGACTGTGATTGGGACTGTTGTCGCGTTGAAAATTACTCTTAGAAAACCTTCAAGGACGTTCATCTTCCACGTTTTTCTTTGTTATGGACATCGACATTGGACACGTTAACAGACTTTGCATGTACCATATGCTTTACTCAATTTTTTTTAGGTTACGTACGTATATCTACGCTTTTAAACGCCTTTATGACTTTACGATACATATGCATAAGGACTTTTCTACTGGCTGCTTATGGAGTACTGCTTTCTTTCTCGGTATGGCGCCATTATCTAGTACGAGCGCCAGCTAGTCACTCGAGGACTCTTAAAGCGATTTCGGTGCTTTTCCTGCCAGTTGTCGGACAGGCGCCTCTGGAGTAGACTGGGGTATGTGAGTCACCCTGTCGATCTGTCGCCGGAAGGTGAACGGCGTCAACGTTTCTGTCAGATGTCTACATATTACTTGTCTATTGAGTCTATTGAATCTTTCACGGCAACCTCACGCGCCATACATACAGTGGCGGCGAAAAGTGATGTCCCTTCCTAATTTGGAAGGTGGCTGTTTTTGTGTCCTACTCTTGACGTAGTCAGCTACAAAATACTTGTAGAATAGATTGAACATATGTAAACTCGTTATGCCATTCAACAGTGGTGATACATTGGGGAAGACGCGCAAAAAATTCGACTTGAAATCCAGGGATGACACGGTTATATGGCCACCTTCCTAATTAGGAAGGGACATCACTTTTCGGCTCGCACTCAGTTCGCATCGATATCGGTATGAAAATACTATGAATAGGATGCTCATTCTGTCGTCTCAACATCTCGCCAAGGTAGCGATTCAGCCTCAAGTCACTGTTGACGTTGAGCGCTCGCCTGAATTCTCTTGAATGGATCCACGCTCGGAAACAATCGGAGTCTTGGGAAGTGGTGCAGCTGGGCTCATAACGGCTTATACGTTGCTTCAAGATGGCTTCAAGAACGTCGAAATTATCACCAATGATAGGTCTCCAGGAGGTGTATGGGCAGAGGAACGAATATATCCCGGTTTATACATTAACAAGTGCGTGAAATGCCCTTCGTCTCCAAACATCGACTCAACTACTGTTTCTTCAACAGTGTATATAGCGAATTTCGTTTCTCGCATCTCGGTATGCCCAGCCCACAGAGCTCGGAGGAGGTAGGAAGGCGGCTTTCAGGTCTCGATATGAGCGCATACATGAGAACATTTGCCGAGAAATTTCTAAAGAACTCGAACATTCGATATGGGGTTCAGATTCTCAGAATTAGTCGTCCTGAGGATGGACAAGGGGGCTGGATTGTCGACACTGAAAATTTTCAATCTAATGCCCGTGAAACGCTTCGGTTCTCGCGGCTCGTGCTTTGTACTGGTGTGGGTACGAGTTTCATTGGTACACCGTTCAACGTCAATTTTGACGTTTGTATTGTTGCTGCCGTGTACATAGGGTTGCCACATGCCGTATATTCCGAATTCATTATCCCTCACCTCAGCGAAGCAGCAGTCGGCCCCATTCCGGGGACAAATTCTTCACTCTTCTGAGTTCCGCTCTCTCCTAGACGAGCTCAAAACACATGGCTCTAGCGAATCCGCTTCCCTAGGCGAAATCGTTGTGGTTGGCGGGGGGAAGTCTGCTCAAGATATCTCCGCATATTTGGCCAGTAAAGGATGTAACGTGAAGGTCGTGTTCGAGACCACAGACGCGATTTTGGCTACTTCCAGTCCTCTTCCTGATTTTATACGTCGAAGCCGGTGAGAATAGATTCTGCACAGTAACTTCCTTATTACTCACCATATAAAACAGGTTTCTCAGTATACTGTCACCACATATTCATCTACGTACACGACTTGAGTAAGGCACAGAATTCGGTATAATTCAACACAGCTCATAGTATTCCAGGTGCTTTCTACACACTGGCTAGGGAGCAAGATAGTGCATTTCATTTGGAATGCAATCACGAAAGTGTCTGTAGGTGCTCTATGTTAACAGCCTTCAAGTTCATTTTTCCTAACTATTTTACAGTATGATGCACTTCAAATACCCAAAGACTCCCCCCTTCGCAGAGCCCATTCCCTCTTCTGGGGTATCCGAACGAACGACGAGGGAATCTCCCGAGATAATACCTTCTTCACTTTGGTCAAAAGCGGTAAAATCAAACTTATCGCCTCAGCAAGGGTAACATCCTTCGGTGAAGATGGCAATTCGGTAGTTTTGAGCGATAATAGAACCGTCACAGCCAATACACTTATCTTAGCTACCGGTTTCACTTCTTCCTGGAAGCATATATTTGACGGTACGGTTCCTTCTCTTCAATATCTTCGCTCGTGCTCCACGCATTCAATGATGAAACCCCCACAGAGGCGACTCTAGCTGACATCGGCTTAGAGAGGCATGCGCCGGATTTGACCCTTGAACACGATTGGGCGTATTCTACACTAGCGAACCCACCACCTGCACATCCTCAGAGCGAACAATGGGCCTCATCAATCTACCGAGGTATTGTACCAGCAAAGAACATCTTAAAGCGTGATTTAGCTATTAATGGTGCAATCGTGAGTACTCCTATATTCGTACAAGTACTTGAATTTACAATTCACGTTGGCTTTGCATTCATACAGTTCACGACAAATAACGGCTACTCATTTGAGGTGATATCACACTGGATCTCCTCATACTTCCTCCAAGATGATCTTCGGTCGCCTGCATCTCCAGAGGAAGCTCTATCGGCTACCGAACGGAACTCGGCATGGCTACGCAAACGGTTCCCTGACATGCTTCTTTGGGTAAATGAAAGCTATAGTAGTAACATTGCTTTCTGGACGTAAGTCTTCCGATACTGATTGCTGTATACTCTAATTGCTAAGTGCATTGCATCTTATACCATCCATATTAGATGGCCCCAGGTAATTGATGACCTCTTAGAGGATATGGGATTACCCTTAATGAGAAGTGGAGGAAACTGGTTAACTTGGCCATTCAAAGTTATTGAACCAAGGGAGATATCTACTTTGGGAGACGAGCGTCGAGTGAGGAGGCAGCGTCTACAAATGCGTGAAAGATTATATTAAGCAGTTTATGGTAGACTACCTGCATATTATGTTCTATGTATCATTTCATTCATATATTTGTACCGTTCACTCCTGATTCATTATTTAAGTTTCACGTCCAATATTCAACACCACAGGCTGTAAGAGGCTTGAACTTCTTGTAATCATTTGAGAGACGTGTATGTGCCCTGAAGTGTTCTGGTGTAGTCCAGGATGTTGGAAACTTGAACCGTCAGTAGTAAGGCCTAGTGCCACTCGAACAATAATCAGCGAAAAGACAATTCCCTGGCATAATAGTTAGATAGCAGACAAGATGATTCAAATGTAGCTCACAACAATCTGCGGCAGCTAGAAGTACAACAGACACGAATAGAGATCAGCAATGCTTTCCAGGAGATGGGTAAACAGGTCACCGACAGCATCCAAAAGAACTGTACTAAAAATAATCTTGCTGGTATAGAGAGCGAGGGTCAGGATCAACCAAACAGAGTAAACAGTTGCTGATTCCACTATGATAACAGCAACAAGAATAGTTGGCGATTTATGGTATACTTCAAGTTTGCGATCCCCGTGCGCTCTGCGATGAGTCCACCAAATTCGAGATGCCAGGAGTCCTGAGTATATTAAAGAAGATGAGTTTCAAAATTTGCTATGACTCAGGTGAGACTCACCGGTACAGCCCGCATTCATGACCAGGCTCAACGCGAGGAAACCAGCTGTCCAGGGCTCGATAGTCATACTATAGAACTTATTCTCCCTGACCCGTTCTGCTTCACTTAGGACCATGAGCAGACCTGTACCTGTGAGAATAGTGCTAGCTGTTCAGTCTACCGTCGCTGCTGCGGATTCTGAGGATGTACCTAGAATTGCAACGAGACACACATATAACGGAACCATGATCCGCTTGTAACCATTCCAAACCACATGAACCCGATATAGCTAGATTTATAGAGCGCAGAGGAATAAGCCTTATACATGGTCCGAGTCAAGGATTAAATGCACACCGGTACTCACAGCAAAGGCATCCGCGAGTATGCTTTGCGCGTAGTAAGCAATCAAAAGAACCAGATAATCCACCGTATTACAGCGGGCGAAAAACTTTTCTGGTGTCTCCTGATCGTTGTATATAAAACCATCAAGTATCCTTTTGAAACTTATAGCAATATGCTAGTATGGGCGGTAAGTTACTTGTCAATGGCTGAATTCGAGCGCTCGACATACCAGAGTACCAATAATCATCATCAGGAAAGCCAAAGTCAAAACTCTTAACGAACCCCTGGGACTCGTAGAAAGCTCTTTCCGACGTTGCAGTATTATGATCATGGATGCAACATCCAATAGAATGAAGAGCCCTAGATAACCCAAATTAGAACATAAATTGAAGACGATGGCAAATGAAAGGGCGGAAGTCGTACCGTATAAAATTGACTGGATGAAGATGCTAACCAATGCGTACCCATCGAATGACATTGCCATCTTGCTGAGAAGAATCGTCCTGAGAGAGTATCAGTGCTCTCTGAGGGAGATTTCTCTCACCTTTTAATAGGCACATCGAATCCAGACCTGTGTAAGCTGTATATTCTTCATTTGAAGCGATTAATTATAAGACAGGTGTACATCACCTGAGTTTACCGCGCTAACCGTTTCAGCAATACAGTTTGATTATGCATTCCCGTTCCATTACTCGATGAACTGTGATGGGAAGCCTTCATGGCCACCGACTCTTTGTTAAGGGCCCCAACTCCTACTCGAGTCTACCATGCCAGGATCAACTTGGGGTTCAGGGTATCCTTCGAGGGTTCATCCGCAGCAGGCGCTGATTTTCTATGTATCAATGCGTCAAACGTTGCACCCCTTGATGTGGCATACGACGCCAACTATCTCTGAGTTTTCCCGAACGCCCATGCAGCCCCCTTTTAAATTCCATCTTTGAGCTTGCGCTATTCCCGAGAATCTTCACAGCCTATCATCTATCACATTACAATATGATGTCTGAGATCATGATGTCCTGATATCCAGAAATGTGAGCGTTCGAAGTCGTGACGACCTGGTGGTAGTACATATATAAGTACTTAGTAACTCGATCGAGAATTTCCTCCAGCTTTAGAGTACGTGGACCTTGGTACTCAAGTACTCATCAGGTGACCTTCCTTGCCGAATACAGCAGGAAGTTCACAAGTAGAAAACCTGCCTTCTTTTTTTCCACTATGACCTTGCACCACCTTTGCTTTCAATGTTTTGTATCCAACTCCTCACCGGCCGCACCTTTCTCAACAATGGAGTGTGCTAAGATAGCATCTAAGTCTGTCTATAGAGCTTCTCGATTAATTTAAACTCAGATTCAGAGCAAATTTAGAGGCCCCTTTGACGAGGTTCTGCGAAGCACGACACCGTGTAAAAGTCAGAGGGGTCGGTCACAGGCCTAGGACAAACGTTGTAAGTGGATCTTTTTGAAGTGAGGTTTTACGTAGGACTCGGATACGATCCGCTTTGGCATTGTCGTATATGAATGGACTTTTTATGGGTGAGACCTTGAGGTTTTACGTGGGACGGATACAATCCGAGATGCGAATTG
>RCHF01000431.1:0-32146 GCA_003987895.1 Neonothopanus nambi | reverse complement strand
CCAAGTCCAAAACTCTACTGAGTATGACAGTTCGAAATCTTGACCAATACGTTCACATCATAGAACTAACCCCAAAGGAGGAAAAGTTGAAACGGCGTCTTACCTGCATTCGTTTCACTTGCTCATCTTGCCACGTATCCATTGAAATCGACCTCACAAAACTGCGTTCGAAATTCCAAGCAAGAAGAACGCGGGCACAAAAACCCATTGCCAGGAAAGAATAAAGGCAAGTAAAAAGTAAACATCATCGGTAAGGAATATCACCAAGAAAACATATAGCACACACCTGACATGCACTCCGAACCCACGATGTGTACCAGCACATTGGAGGCAAATGAATACAGCAAAGCTAGGAGATGAATAGAACGGAGCATGCAAAACTCAGTTCCACGTATATCAGGATCCACGATCAATAACACGCACCTCAAGCTTGCCCACTGAGGGTTCGGATTTGAACAATCATTACAAACTTTATTCTTTAAATCTTCGCGCTTAGAAAGGTCTTGTAGTATCTTCTTGTGGTCCATCACGTCTCACGAATTGAATTGGAAAGGAACTGGGAAATGAGGAGATTGTTGAGACTGACAGACAAGGCAGTCCTAGACGGAGGGAAATTTCGGAAATTCAGATTGCCACGTGGATATGATCACGTGCATTATGATGGGAAGCAACTATTTTTGTCTAACCGCCGGACTTTGAGGAGGTTTTTGCAGGAATTCAGTGGTTCACTGAAGAAGACAATTCGGTACTTATACAGCGTGAACTCAACAAATGCGGATTTGGAGAAATGAGCTGCTAGAGATCGCAAAGGGGCGCTTACTGTCCGACATGATAGTCCGAACCAGAAGTCTTGGCTGTACCACAATAGTGGGCGCACCAAATTAATGGTAAAGCGCAGAGAGTAAAACAAATGGTTGACTGGTTCTTGCCCACGTCTCTGTTCTCTTCTTCAAGTCTTCATTTTTTTCTTTCTTGAGAGAATTATGCAAGTGGGGCAGGTAGCCTGAGATTTCTCGCTTGCGAGTCGCGCTGCTAAAGTGGCTGTGCGAACCCATGACCGTGTTCCTCTCTCGATTATTCATTCCCCTTTTCGGTTGAAAAGACATTTTTGCTCGCTGCCTGCAACGATGAGCTCCGAGTAAAGTAACCTGAGGGAAAAAGGTGAAATTCAGGTTTTAAGAGCGCATCGTCCCTGAAAAAGCGGTATAATTGGATTATATTTTCTGATTGGCTTTGATATTCGTGGAGGAGAGAGGCGAACCCACTCTCTCGGGTCGCACCGCTCTTTCTTTTCTTACATCCTCGACAGATCCCACAAGCCTTTCTTTCTCTTCGTCCCAACATCTCTGACCTTCAAATTCTTCTTCTGGCTTGTCTTGATCTCTCTACGACTCTACAATGATTCAGCAGACAAACGCAAGACAAGCTGGAACTGCTCGTCACTCTTCCGATGGCCCAGAAGTATGGGGTCAATGGTCGGGGCGCAAGTATGCAATGCATTTACCGGTCTGGATTGTTCGCGATTTTCAAGCTATGTTCTATTCCCCAGGTACTATTCTCTAGAAGTCGTACAGCACCCTATACGAGCTCGCATGTGTGGATTCGGCGACAAAGTTGGTCTACATGTCTCATTTGAACCTAGTGCTTTCCAGCCCTGATCTATTATTCATGAAGGATCGTAGACCATTGGCACCTGCTGCCGTCGCAAAGATGATAGTCAGGCGAGAGGATAATAGTCTTGTCGACGTTGAGTAAGCATGATTTCATATACCGAAATGCCCGAGCCACTACTTATTTCTTGTCCCACTGTAGCGACGTAGATTGCTCATTCTTTCTAGTAACGGTAGATCTCTGGTCGGCAGATGGCAAGCAAGAAATGAATCTTGTGCTTCATCCGTCATCAGCCGACCGTTACGTTCCACCACACAACGCTTCCAAACCACGTCGCCGCGGAGCCAGTGTCTCTGTGCCACAACAGCGTACCCCCGGCTACCAAACTCCCGCCTCCCGTGCCACGCCTACACCTTCATCTCATTCGCTTTTCCGTCCCGGAGATCCCGTGAGTGGTCAACGCCATACTTAGCAACTTTGCTGATCTCCATCGTCCGCAGTCTACTCACCTGATTCCTCCTCCAACACCGGGTTACAATCCTAATCAGAGCTATCCATTCGGCCCCCAGGACTCCCTATCCTTCTCTCCGACCACGCCCGATGGACACCCAACGTGGGGTTATCCTTCTTCTCAAGATCGCAACACACCTTTCCCTCCACCCGTCTTACCATCAATACATTCGTTTGGCAACTCAAGCTCTAATACAACAGGTTCAGGGCCAGAGAGCGCCACGTCTGAGTTATCCTATCGACCATGGAACACTGATGCTACTTCTACATCCACAACTACTTATCCTACTTTAGACGGTTCTTCCTCCTCCAATTGGTCAGACCCCTCACAATATGACGGAACTTCTACCCTTTATGGCCCCCCTTCTAGCGCCTCCTCCCATCCTCCCTCATCGACGACCTCCTCTTACTTTCCCTCTTCAGCTTACCATACTCCCGCCCAGCCTGTCCCCTCCACACCATTCATCGGACCTGCACCTGACCCTGCTAATGCTGCTGCATCTAATTCCTCAAACCCTCATTCAATACCTATCCCTCTCCCACGACATTCGTACACCCGTACGCTCGTGGGTCCTTTGTCAGCCAATGCTACACGGTTACTGGACGAGCACCGCAAACCGGGGATTTTCTTTTTGTTTCAAGATCTCAGTGTTAGGACGGAAGGTTAGTCTATCGCTTTTACGTTATTTCCGTACCCGATGGTCTGCGGGACATAAGGTTCGAGTTTCGAGTTCGAACTTGTACTAAAGTGAAGTATTTTTGGCTGTGTTCAGGTACTTTCCGTTTACGGATGCGACTCATGAACGTTGGAGAGTGAGTGTCATTCTGTTTTCATTGTTCCCTTTTAGCTCTCCTTTTCTGCGTTACTTCACCCGATTCTACCCGCTCTGTCATCTCTCATTTCTCATTCCCCGTCTTCTCCGTAACCAAATCCCATGTTCCATGATCCCTCTCCAAATCTCAATCCCAGCCCTTTCGTCATGCATATTGTCATCCCCAATTCCAAATTCGGCGTACTTCCCCCGTTTTCTTTCGTCTCTCCCGCCCAATCAAACGATTTCATCATGAACAACAACAACAATGATTGACATTTCCTTTTGAAGACCACCTGCACCCGAGGCCGGGGCACTTCGTATTCACACAAGTGTCTCCCCCGTCCTCGCACAAACGTTCACTGAACCTTTCACTGTGTTCTCGGCCAAACGCTTTCCGGGAGTGCCAGGTGAGCGCAATTGCATCCAATATTACTGTTTACCCGTTCTGTCTTGTTTTCCCACCATCGCGCTCTACTTCTGCTTCGATCGGCTTTCACATTATTGTGTTAGTATCGTACGCTATTTGTAACTATGCGTCGTCTATAACGCTCCTTTTGCTTCTCGCCTTGATTGTATACGCGAAAAAGCTGTACAACGCTGACTAAACTACTTTTTTCTCCTGCGCTCCACAGACACTACTGCCCTCTCAATTGCATTTGGAAACCAAGGGCAGAAGCTCCCATTGGTAAGTAGGACAATAGAATTGCGTCGACTACACATGCTCACAGCGGCTTCCATTCCCCACCCCTAGCGTAATCGCCACGGCTCGGCAAGTAAGCGTCGTCGGAGAGGGGATTCTGGCTCGGAGGATGACGACTCGGACGGTGCATGAGGTCCGACCGTCTGTGGACCGTCTTGTCGGTCAGTTGACTTGGAGTAAGTAGTAGCTGATATCGAATGTCGATTACCAAGGACACGCAAGTCCTAGGAGTGCTGCTACATGTCGTTGGTGTTTTTATGGATCTATTTGGCTTCCTTCCGTGAAGAGTGACTCCATCTAATCTTTCTCTCCACCTTCCCAGTCTATCCGTGCATGTTGTCTTTGCCGTACTGTTGTCGTGTAATTGTTATAGCTACTCCTGCCGAATGCCTGGTCGCACCAGTATACCATAAAAATGCGCTGCAATCGCAATTAATAGAGCTTCGAATGCGAGAACGACTATGTATAGGAAGTATAGGAATATTTCCGTGAATACCTGCTGCCGAGTCGTCTTTGCTCTCGTCGTTCAAAAGCAATGACTAATTGGCAAGTATCGGGGAACCCGGTGAAGATCTTATTGAGTAAATCCACCGCTTGCTGCTGCCTTTCCGGGCTCGTAAGTTCTAGATGGTCTCGAAAGAGGTCCTCGGTCTCTACGGGACGGATAGGCTCAACAAGGTATCCTGCACGCAGGCTGTTCATTGCCTGCAGTAGGGTGGAGAGAAGAGCATTGTGAGGTTTCCAAACATTCCACGACGGTGAGATCTGGTATAGTACATGCAAAGGTTGGGCCAGATCGTCCTTGAACATTTCCTCCTCCTCGTAGATCTCCCACCTACGCGTACTTCGAAGGATAGCTGTGTGCCTCCTATAAGTGCCAGTCTTCAGCTGAGCTTGAGAGTCCAATGAAGTCACGTCAACCTTCTTCCCTTCGCCGAATGACAAAGGATCGGTCGGCTTTGTGTCCCTTTCGTTATTGACTGCTTGACGTTGGTAAGGCAAAATAACTTTCTCAACAATTTGGAAAGCACGCTCGACTTCGCCGGCGCGGACTAGGGCCACTGCCAGGTGATTCCAGTTGTGTGCATCAAAAAAGAATCCGTTATCCTGAAATTGTTTCCATACGTTTGCAATCTCCAAGTGGAGACCTGCTGCCGATAACGCATCCACGTACATCGACAGAGGTATACAAAGGATATTTGCTTGGAGTCTGTTACGCGAGGGATCATCCTCTCCTGTCTCGAAGAGGGGCCGTTCCTTATTGTGTTGGAGCCCTAACTGGAAGATTTGAGGCCAGAGCCTACGGACGGCATCTATGTCCAACTGCCGCCGGTACACGTCAAGAAGACAGGTAAGCGTACCAATAGTGGGCAAGCCACCAGCATCCAAAAACTCTTGGAATATTCGTTCTACATCTTCCCCCTTCCGATTTAGCGTGTATCCACGCAACACCGGACCGTAGATAACCTCCAGTGCTGATTTACGACCATGGCCAGGAATAGCCCAAGGACGCTCCTCAGTGCTCATCAGCGAGTTGACGAAGCCCTCCGCAATCTTTAAGCTCTCCTCCGATCGAGAATTGCCATACGATTGTAGAATAGCATGGAAGGTCACAGAAGTGGGCTGTATCCCTCGTCTTTTCATCTCATCATACACCTCCCTTGCCTGGATTCGTTTACCTGCGCGCAGATAGCCGGACATGAGGATAGTCATGATGTATATATTGATGTTAAGATGCCTCTCCCATTTCTCCGATAGTTTATCCACTTCGTGAAAGAGATCAGAAGCGATGGTTAATTCGCCGGCATCACAAGCAGATTGGATCAACAAAGCAAAGGTATACGCATCAGGCTTGACATTGAGTTGCTCCAGCTTCGTGAATATTCGAGAAACGACGCGAAATGGTGCTCCGATGTGAACATATGCCTTGAGCAGAGTATTGTAAACTTCGATCGAAAGTCGGACTTGGAGCTGAGGTCCCGATCTTATGTAGTCGAAGACCCGAATAACGCCCTTCCAAGAGCCAGCCTCGACATGGGCATTCATGACAGCGGTGACCAGCCGGGAATTTGGCACAATACCGTCCTTCAATGCCCGTACATAGATCGTTTCTGCACCCACAGCGTCCTTCTTGTGTGCGAGGACCGTGATCAAATTGACGTACGTGACGATATCGGGCTGAATATTACCCTCTCGCATCTGAGTTAGAACACTTGCCATCGAGGCCATATCACCACGTTTGGCAAAGGCCTGCAAGATGACAGTGAAGACGACAACGTCAGGTCGAAGACCCGCTTTCATCATTTCCTCCACCCACTCGTTGACACCATCAATATCACCAATCTGTGCGTGCGCATGAATTGCAACAGTATAGTGTATCAATTGAGGGGAGTTCGCACGAGTGCCATCTTCTTGTAGCGGGAAGAAGTCATCGAAGAGACGTCTGACAGTGTCAATCCGCCCATTAACAGCATACGCTTGCAGGAGCATCGCCACGTCCATTTCGTTCGTCCATTTCTGTTGTACAAGCGAGTTGTAGTATGACTCAGCTCGATGGACATCGCCATCTTTGGAAAAGAGAACTAAAGCTGTCTGCTGATAGTACTTGTAAGTCGTTCCAGACGGAATGGACGCGAACAGCTGTTTCGCGGGACCCAAAGCTCCCTCGTAAGCGAGACCCCGAACAATGCGAAGCTGGACATCAAGAGGGACTGATAGCTGTTGCTTCTGCAACTCATGAAGCGTTTCGAGAGCCAGGAAAGGAAGGTGCTGACCACAATATGCGTCGATCATAAGATCTCCTATGAGCCGGACCTGCTCTGCACCCCATGCCTTGGAATTGCGAGAGAGTACAGCAGCTGGGTGATCCAATTGCTCGATGATACCTTGCACAGCACGGCGAAGGGATGCCCCGAGGGTGCCATGCACACCATAATGCCAGATGCTGGTGCTCCTCTTCAAATAGGAACCTATCTGTTCCCATTCAGTCGCTAGTAGACTCAGAACTTGAACTGAGTCGTGGTAGCGAAAGGAGTAATAAACCAAGGTCCTGTAAGCTCTCAAGGTGCGAACTTGCTCCTCATATGTGAAAGGCATTTTCCTGGCGGTGTGAAGGAACGAGAGCGCCTCGTCCAAGTCACCTACTAGTGCCGCAGCTCGCGCCATTGAACACGTCCTCCAATAATCAAAGAGCGACAGATCTCTTACACGTCCTTCCAACGCCGACGACAACAGACTCCGAATACGACTCCCCCAGCCGTTCAAAATAAAAATGTCGGTTGTAGAGTTATATTTCCGATCCGCATGTGCCAGAATCTTGTCCAAAAATGCCAGTATCTGATGAACACCGAGTAGAGGCCATGCGTTCGCGTCAGAGACAGCATCACAGATAGCCCAGGCTCTGTCGATGTCCAACAACCTGCCCGGCTTGCTCAAGAAGTCTAAGAACTCCTGGACGATTTGGGAAGGTGATGGCTGAGAAGGGGGCTGCGCTGGAGGTTCAGATGGCGAGATTGAATCAGACGTGGACTCGGAGGACGGGCAAGAATCTGCTGATAGAGACGACGGCATTTGAGATGCATGCCGCTGTTGCACAGATATCTGAGCCGGTCGCCTGAAGACACTACTAGCAGGAGGAGGATGCCGACGAAGTGCAATGCTATGCCTTGGTGGGTGATACCGTCTAGAGTGACGATCTTCGGAGGGATACATCTCTTTCATCATGAACCGCGGATTCCGCTCTATCACAGTAAAACGCATTCAGTTTCGATTAAAACCAGCCCTATGGAATAGCGTACCGAGAGAGCAAATGATATGTCTTGTCTGAAAGGACCACTCTCGACATTGAGATGAAAACTCTGGATCAGGTTCCTCATCTATGGGGCCTGTAACTCTTGCCTTCCCTTTTACGCGTCTCGGCTGCGGTGTGAAGAAGCCGGAAGTCATAGGCCTTTGAGAAGGAGCTCTTATAATTCTGACGACAGAGTGCAAAGGAGCAGAACGCTCCATGTGAGAACGACCACATAGGACGGTATTGAATATGACCGCGGCGACAGGTTCGAGCATGTAAAACTCGTCTCCGATTGACGAGCACTTCCAAACCTGAGAAAAAAGCATGAGAATTAGAGTCCTATGACAGAATAGTCATAGAAATACCTAAACTGGAAGAATAAAGCTAAAAGGAACGTTGGAAAGTAGGTAGTCGTAACTGCTTTCCAAAAATCTTTGCCCGCTGAGTCTCGTCCAGATCCATACCACGTGATGGTCTAGCCTTTTCCCACGATTGCGGAAATTCGGAAATTGTGTTTTCATGACAGACTTGTCTTCCACATACCACATGTCAGATCAACAGCCCATACCCTCTCAAGAAATTATTATCGCTTCTACAGAAGAAGACATTCAACAGTGCTATAAAGTTCGAATAGATGTATTTGTACATGAACAACGTTTCCCTCTAGACGTGGAGATCGATCAGTCAGTATACTTGTGCCACCAGCTCTCAATCGTACTTGGACCCGGATTTTTTTCAACAGCTCATTGTCTCTATTGACAGCCTAGACCCTATTTCAACGCACTTTCTCATGAGGCTTACCCCCGCTCTCGCTCCAATCGGTACCATTCGGGCAACCAAATCTCCAGAGGGTTACTACAAACTAAGCCGCCTCGCCGTTCTGAAACCGTACCGCCAATTTAAATTTGGTCGCGCGCTCGTCGAAGCTCTACACAGTTGGGTCAAAGCAGACGCCAAACAGTCGGGTCAAGATATTCCTTCTTCCGTCAAGATCGTGTGCCACTCTCAAATCCCAGTGAAAGGGTTCTATGCAAAGTAAGTATCCTTTATTAGTGTTTCTTTACTTATCTGTGACAAAAGTGCTTGTTCGTGTTCGTTCCTCAATTCATCACCCGCCTCTGTTGTTCCCTGATCAACACTTCGACATCGACGATTGAATTCTCATTTTGCCGGCATCCAATGACATTGCACAACGTTATATGTTTTCTTCTCTATCCTTTTTATATCCTTCCCCCTCTCTTCAACTAGGTTTGGTTATATTCCCGAGGTGAGCTTGTGATCACAGTTCTTAAATGAAATCGGCGAATAAGCTGATAGATCTCGGCCTAACGGAAACGCTTCACTTACTTACGATATGTACAACTTAGGGCGCAGAGTTTGATGAGGACGGTGATCCGCATCAGAAAATGGTGCTCGAGATGCCATTATGGTAAATCTACCAGCAACTATGTACAGTGTCTTGAAGTAGGAATAAGTAGTAGAAGGAGTGGGATATGCCTCGCTACACATGGGTTAACCATGGGATCACAGGGAGGGCCATACGATAAAAGAAAAAAGGCTAGCAATACATGGGGGTGAATATGCATAGAGGTAGTACAAGTCCAATGATGTGTACCAGTCAACGTTCTATCGAGTATATATTAAGACTAATAAACTGAGGATAGGTGTACGTATAGTACGGTCGTGAGGTGCAAAAAGCGTCTAGCGATTTGCAAACGAGAAAAACGAGCAAGCAAAAAAAGTCGTAAAAGGTCGTAAACAACCAAGGCCCAATAACAGACACAAGAAGATAAAGAATAAAAGAAGGGTATCGTGATTAATGGTGGTGGAATCCATCGACAGCGGATCCGCTGTCACTCTCACTCTCTGACTCCACCTTGTGCGGCTGAAAGATAGGGCTTCCGGGCAGAATACTGAAACTGATACTCGTTCCGTAGCCCGTAGTTCCTTCTTCGTACAGCCTCCGCGCAGTCTCGTACTCCATCTTCTCCTGTTCAGCCTGGGCCAAGAACGGCTGATTAGGAAAGAACATCAGTGAATGTAGATCAAGGGCAGCTCATTGGACTGTACCTTTCTCTCATCATCGGTCATGGAACGCCACTTGGCCGCAGCGAGAACACTCTGCTTGGTTGTTTCCGTTTCATCCCCAAACACTTCCTGTACCAAGTGAGGACTAGACCTAATCCGTTGCAAGAACATAAAGTAAGCACTGAGAGGCTTCTTCGGCGCATTAGGATCTTTGATATTGCTCTTGCGCGACTTGCCCGCTTTACGCTGCGCAGCACGAAACAGATTCTCGCGCTTTATGTCTTCTGGCGTAAGCGTTCGCATGTAAGCAGCATGTTCACGCTCCCGCGCTTCCTTCATGGCCTGAGAGCGCCGTTTATAGGGCTAGGAAAAGTGATATGAGAAACACGAAAAGGCAAAAAGTTTCAACGGACAACCATACCTCTTTCTCCTCCGGACTCAAAGAAGCATATTCTTGACCTGCCTCTTTAGCTGCCTGAGCAACATTAAGCTTACGTGTGTTGGAGGCTTGCTGTCTTTGGATCCAGTCTGTAAAGTACAGCTGCCAAGCCGAGGGAGCCAACTTTGGAGGTCGTAAAGTAGATTTGAGCGGGACTAGAATGCCGTCAGAAGATGAATACGACGTCAGAGTGTGTGAAAACATACCGGCTTCATTTGACTTGTCTGTCTTTTCGGGTTCTTCGGTAGATGAAGAATTGGATGGCTTGCGTCGGCGTCGCACGGTTGCATCTCGATCATCATTGAGACTGACTGACTCGGCACGACGACTGGCCATGCTAGAGGTAGATCGGGTTTGAAGGTGGCTGTGGGAAGGAGCGCTGGAAGATTGGAAGATTTGACCGGATGTTATGGACCCACGACGAACGGGGATGCGGATACGCTGCGTGCTGTCGGGGGAAAAGGGAGAGTGGCGGACGGGAGAACGGGAGGAAGAGGAGGGAGTGCGGATGGAGACAGAACTGGGCGTACCAGGGTTGTTGTCGAAGAGACCAGAGACCCACTCGGGTGTCTGCACTGGCGATGACATCTCTGCTGGAGAGATAGAGGGCACCGACTCGACGCGCTGTCTATGGAAAGCATGGGCGGCGACGTCTTCAAAGGAAGAGGGCTGGGAGATGGGAAGAGGATGGAGAGCGGCGAATTCGGTTGGAGAGAATGATGGCTGTTCAGCAAAGTTGAAGAAAGGCTGAACGTTTGAATCGGTGGGAGAGATGGGAATGGGTGCGACAGGAGAATCTAGATCGTTTATCCAGCTGCCAAATAGATTGTTATCGAAAGATGCTGAGGAATCATCGTTGGTGAAGAAACTGGTCGGGTCACCAAAGGTATCGTATGACGGATTGAACTGGAAGTTGGACGGGGGCTTCATGTCGGATTCTGCGGTGTCCCCCCAGGGAAAAGGAACAGAAGAGACGTCCTCCATCTCGAGAGGAAAGAGCATGGGCTCATCTGGAGGATAATGGCTCTGATGGAGGCCATCGTCAAAGTTGAGGAGCTGTGTCTCTGGCGAGAGCTGACGACGAGAGATGAGAGTGGGCATTGTAAGGGAGGAATATCGACGGAATACGGTGGAGAAGGAAGGTTTATGAAGGAAGGCCCTTTTTATTACGATATACATTTCGTATGATATTGACTCGACATGTATCGGGGGACGTCACAGGATGGAACCCAAGATTCTGACAAGATTCAAGGAAAGAAGAAAATTGGACTGCTCGGAACAAAAGGAAATTCTGAATTGATGCGGTGTGACTGACTGACTCTTCATATGTCGGTCTCCGCTGAATTCACTCTTCCAATTCAGGTCTGACAGAATGGCTGTTCCCAGATACCACTTTGCTGCTTTTGGCCACTCTCTCCCGCCACTAGGGCCCCGGGTCTGCCGTTTCTTTTCCTCTTTCGTATACTAAATCCTAATTCAAATTCTCGTACTAAACAAACTACAGCACAACGAATTCCGGTGTAGCGTACTTTGGGTTGTTGTATATACTTTTCCCCGGCTGTAACAGGTTCATTAATCTGCACCCTCCTTTCTGATGTTCCACTTACCTCCCATCCTTTCACGTCTTTCATGATCTCTCGTTCGCGTGCTAGTGCCGCTTGTTGGCGGCGGTATGCGTCTCGGTCTCCTTCCGCCATAAGCAGCGGCACTAGGTGGATCCGGGACCATACTTTCTCTCGTTGAAGCTCTCTGTGCATAGCCAAAATCAGCAATCGTCTTCTTTCTTACGGTCCGAAGGGGGACTGATAAGCAGGTGGCGGCCGGATCCAACTGCGTGCCACGTTTATCGACGAGCGGCCAGTAGCGTGAACACGTTCTGCGTTCACCTGACTAGCCGGTGGAATTAGTTGGAATCCCTCATACCTCTTTTCGAGTGCTCCTTGACCGTATCGATAGAAGCCGAACGCAGACACTGCCGCAACTCCGCCGAGAATCACTAATCCTCCAGGTCCTCGGAACGGAAGATTTCTCTTGTACTTGACTGCCTCGAAACCGCCTGGGGGAGGCATATCTCTGCAGAGTAAATGATGAAGCAGGGTTGTATCTCATTAGTCAAATTCCTTACTGCCTGTAAGGAGCCGACACTAAGAACATTCTTATCAGCAAACAAACGAAGGAGTGTGAAATAGAGACGACATACTGGTAAAAGAAAGCTTAACGCAATGAAGGATGGTGGTCAAGACAGAAAATGGACACGTGACTGTCGATCGGGGAGAGAGAAACACACGCTGGCAGAGGCAGAAGTGATAATTCAAACTGTACATGTAAAAAATAAAACAAATTTTAAATTTCCCTGTTCTAATTCTACCGGGAGCAACCATTTCATTTGTCGTGTCAAAATTGAGAAATGTCGAAATGAAATGCCATAGACTGTTTGTCACCTGCTTTCTTTCTCCACCATCATGTCCCGCCATCCCTCTCCGGCTCCCTCGCAGGCTCAGCCTGTCCCAAATCCTCCCTCTCAACTCTCAAAATCAAAATCAAAACAGTCTTATCCAATGGGTATCACTGCAGGTGCCGAGGACGTCAAGTACCAGGCAAAGTACAAGGAACTCAAGAGAAAAGTCAAGGAAATTGAGGCTGTATGTCCTTGACTTGGTTCTCGACTCCTCTTTTTAATCAAATTCGAAAAAAGGATAATGACAAACTTCACTTCAAAGTGCTCACTGCAAAGCGTAATATTCAGCGTATGAAGCTTGAGCGGGCGTGAGTCGTTATGTTCTGCTTTGACAGCAATATGTTCAAAATCATTTAGTATCCTCTATGAACGTCTCGCTTCAATTCCACCTTCGCCAGAGCTCAATGACCGTCCTCTGCCTGTTATTCAACATGGGCCTCACCACCGTACAGATGCCAATGATCCTCCTCCCATGGACGCCGATCCCAACTATGTAGAATATCTTCGAACCCACCCGAACGCTACTGGTCCTCCCCCGCCCGCAGTCCATGACCAAGGTGTGCCACCGCCCTCAATGCATATGAATCGTCGTAGTTCAGCTGGTGAACCTCGTCAATTACCCCCTCTACCCCCTCTCCCTTCAATGCTCGACGCACCACGTAGCCCCCGTTCTTCTCGTTCTCATCATGATGGACCGCCCGCTCATCATGAACGTACACGCTCTCAGTCTTCATCACACTCACGTTCACAGCAGCAACCACCACCACCACCTCCTCAGTCCTACCACATGGGCACAATGCAGTACCAAGAAAATCTTCCGCCTATGCAACATGTTTTACACAGTCCTCCACCTGCAGAGCGGGAACGCGAGTCGTCGCGCCCAAGGCGCCATGATTTACACGAGCTAGCAGGTGCCGCTCAACAGCAAGAGGCTCATGGGCGGGTCGTCGACCACTCAATGGCTCCTCTTTCACCACGTACGCATCCGTTTGATACTCGCTCGACGACGCGCATTCATAACCACCAGCGCATGGGTCCAGGTACATATATCAACCGTGACAGCAGGGAACGCGAACGGGAGCGGGAGCGCGATTTGGAGTGGGAACGTGAACGCGAACGCGAACGTGAGCTCAGTTACAACAATAGCAGACAGCGAGAGCGGGAATCGAGTGCTGGGACTGCTCCTATGGTTTCGCCTCCCATAGTCCACCGTTCCCGAGGACAACCGCCACTAGACTACCCCGAGCACCATTTACCATCCTCTCGGGTTCGTGAAGAACCCGGATATTATCACGACGCTCCGCCTTCTGGGCCTAGTGGCGGTGGTAATGGTGGCTCTTACGCTCGAGTTTCACGCTCTGGTACTCCGGGCTCAGGTTCTGCTTCAGGTTCAGGAGCTAACGATGGACCTTCACGCCCTGACTCTCGAAGTCCTTACTATGACCTTGACCGTTCGAGGTCCTACAGACTCCGTCCGGTTAACCCCGCTCCAGCTCCAGCTGGCGGTGAAGATTTGGACTTTGTGCATGAAGACGGCCGATCACACTCACGCGATCGGAATAGTACTAGTGGAGGTGGTGGTGGCAGTGGCGGTTTCCCACCTCCTCCTCCCCATAGGGAAACAGATCCTGGAGGTCGATTGGATTCGCGAAGGGAGGTGGAATCGAGAAAGAGGAATCGGAATGATATGGATGTGGATGCGGAGATCGACGAAGCTCCTGCCGGCACTGGGTCTCACCATATGTCTTCGTCTTCCTATTCCGGTGGACATCTATCGGAGGAAAGGGACAGAGGGATGAAACGATATCATCGAGGTGGTGATAACATAGAAGATGTCCGAATGGGGCCTTGAGAAAAAAAAATACACTATGTACCGTGGTGTATCTCTGCCCCTCTCCGCTTGAGCTGAACGTTTCAACTGGGTCTGCCCTTCCCTTTTTTGATTTGCTTTTTGTCATCGCTTTCTTTGTTGCCTCTTTCATTGCAGAACTAGTTTCCTCTCTCAGTCTACTTATGTATCTATATATTGCTGCCGATTCCGCTCTTTTCTGCTCCCCGTGCGGATTTTGGCTTTTAACTAGGAGTTTGCGCATGGACGATGAATATACGGCTCGACCGTTTTAAAATTAGCGTTTCTGACCCGAGTTCCCGAAATCTGCTGACTATCATTCCGCTCTTGGCTTGTCATCTGAAGGCAGGGGGGCATACGCTACGGAAGGTTCAATTGTGCTTGTTGTACTTAATGTAGTTTTACTATAAAAAATACTGTCTTTTCTTGATAAAATTACATTGCTAATGCCAGTCAAGCTTTGTGCGGTGAAATCCCGCTGGTAGCGGAGGTGCAGTCAGATTCAGGGTACCCACACAGATGGCGATCGCTTGAGAGGAAACACGCAGGACAAGGGCCTTTTAGTTGTTACAGACTACAGTCGGAAGGAACAAGCGTAGACTATCCAGCATTCATCTAGAAAACCCTTGAATGGTGCAGGCGCAACGACTTGACATGGAAGAGATGCGTGGTACCACACTGTATCCACTCATTATTACAGCATTTTTACACCCTCGACTGTCACATTTCAACGTACGCATATGTATAACGGGGATGATAACTGATCTACCGTCAGATCGCGGCACCGGCGAGTAGCTATAGTAAAGTTTTAGTGGCGTCGTCATCAAAACTCAACGAGACATGTCCTGTCCCTGCCCATTCAGATGGTCCGACCAAACTGCAGTAGAGCGCTCGAAGGAATCCGGGGGACGTGTCAGGTTTTCACTAGCGGAGACTTGTACGCCGAGCCAGATCTGCTGTTGGTCTGTCCAATAGCGGCTTAGACTTGTCGGATCGGTGAAATGATAATCACGGCGAGTCGAGAGCCCAGAAAGTTTATTACTACGGACCGCAATCTCCACCAAGTCCTCTTCGGAAAAATCCACGGAAGGGGACTTGGCGTCTAGGTAGAGGTCCATTATAGATGGAATCTGAGCAAGCGGGATTGCTGTTGAACCCAGTCTACCTGAATCTTCAGCTGACTGACGTAGGTGCTGTGACATTCTAAATCTGTGCATATGACGCTTTGCTGGATTGGAAGAGGACGAGTTCGGTATTTCGGAACTTTGATATGACGAAGCAGCGGAGGATATTGGTGTTGACAACGACAAACGACCGCTACGCCGCGTCATGTAGCGGCGCGTCGTGTAACCGTCTCTTTTGTTGATAGCCTTTGTCGACCTAATGGAAGACCCCGGTCCATTCCGCGAGCTGGTGCTTGTGACAGCAGGTATGTCCACAGCCTGCCGATTTGAGTCAAGATTATACCGTGGCAATAGGGGCTTGGACTGAGGATGGCTAGTCGACGTCATGCGTCCGGTACCTTGGTAGCTCAAATTCATTAACGTTCGCTCCTTGGACGTATTTGAGGTGGAGGCGATTTCACTGATGAAGTGTTCGCAGATGACGACAAGAAGGAATGGACGAAATGGTCGGGTGGTCCGTGTTACTGAATTGCACAAGGTCGCTTGATTAATCTCATGTCGAAAACGTACAGAGAGACTCTCACCTCTCGTCAAGTTCCTGCTTCTTCGGTGGCGCTGATTCGTATTTAGTGGGTTCGAGGGATGATATGATGGTTAATGATTTCGACGATAGATAGAAGCGGGGAATTGTTTTTGGGAAAAAGTAACAGATCGACGGCGGACTACTTACCTTGTGAGCTTTTCAGTTACTCCGCGGTGGCTGAGTGAAACCCCATTATCCATCTGAAATGTCTCCTTCGATATTCTCGATCGCGTGTTCAGAATGTGCACAGGATACAGGAATGATTGATTCAGAGCACATTTTTGAACCAGGAGGTGTACACCGATGATAATCAGTGTCTCCTCCGAGCGTTTGCATGGATTTCCGGGTCTCATACATCTCCACACAGCTTTTGCAATCCCACACCAGAGATTCTTTGATCGCAGTAGTTGTTCTATTAGGGAGGACAATGCGGGATCCTATCCTGGGAGTATTCGCAGAAACGTCGAGTCATGTAGGGTCAAAAAGAGGACTCAAACCGAAAACGCCGCGCATAATGGGCGGGTCAATGCGTATCGCATTGTACGATGCCATAAACATCATCATGATTGAGCACACGATTCAAGTATATGAAATGGATGGAATGAAAAGCAGAGGCATATGGATATGCGAACACGAGATATGGGCGCCCACTGTTTGGCGAAAGAGAAATCAGAAGGAGATTTAGGGTGACCTGGTGGATACTTTGAATGGCAAATTGAGCAATGCCGCGGCAATGGCCTTCTTGAACCGGGACATACGATGCCTCAAAGCGTTGAAGGACCGAGGAGACGGCTATTCCATGAGATGACATCGTTTGAGTGAAATGCAAACCTATCGCTTGTACGTACGGAACGATTCATGTTCGTTGTCACCAATTGCAACGACGGTTGCTTGCTCGTGGTGATCCAAGAATGCCCTTCCACCTTACAGGGAAGTTTGGAAACGATACAATGGAAAGTTTGTTCCTCCCCACCGATAGCGTTCAATGAAGTGCATCGAAGATTGTGATTCAATGTTATTAAATCTTCCTTCGAGGTGAAAATAAGTATTACTGCTCAAGGCTCTGTGATGACCAGCCTCGGCCCGGACAAAACAAGGAGCTTTTCAGCACAAACCCTCTACAAAACGGGTATGAAAATCTTCAACCTTGCTCAAAGCCAGAAAGTTTGCAAAATTGGAGCATGTATAATGACTTTTTAAATTTTACACAAGTCAAAACCTAGCTCAATCCAAGAACGGGTCGATACAATCGACGTTCACCGATAGACATGGTCAGCTGCAAATCGCCAAAGTTAATAGCAGTTTACGATACTATCATATCAAAGGAACTAACCGTGTAGGTTTGCAGCAATTTCAGCTTCGGCCCTGTCACCGAGTGCCAATAGCTTCTCCTTGTTGTATAGAAGCTCTTCACGAGTCTCGGTCGAGAATTCTTGGTTTTGGGCTATAATTCATAGCAGGATTCAAAACGACATAGCGACCAGAAATGGGGGACTTGAAACTTACTCTCAACAATGGCATCGACCGGGCAAGCCTCTTGACAGAACCCACAGTATATGCACTTGGTCATGTCAATATCTGTGGAGTGAGAAAAGTGGGTACATTGTTAGAAGACTCGCGAATGCAAAACGCGACCGTACCGTATTTCGTTGTTCTCCTGGAACCATCCATACGAGTCTCACTCTCAATGGTGATAGCCTGGGCAGGACAGATGGCTTCACAAAGTTTGCAAGCTGGATTTAAACGGCAGTCAACATTACTGCACGTAAGCGAAGATAATGTAACCGTACCAATACACCGCTCTTCACCGCTCGGATACCGACGCAAGGCGTGCTCTCCCCGGAAACGCGGGGACAATGGACCCTTCTCAAACGGATACATGATAGTGTATGGAGGTCGGAAGAAGTTTTCAATAACAATCCACATCCCTAAAGAAGAAAATACAGGTTCTTAATACGAGAAGCACAGAAGAATTCAAATAGCTTAACTCACCTCTCACAATCTCGGTGAGGAAAAACAGGTGAACAGCTTTATCAATTGCGCTAGGACCGGACTTGTATTTCTCTGCATCCTTTTCGCGATTGGCAAACAAGGGAGATGGACCAGGTTTCTGGTGCAAAAGTTTCATGTCACTGTGAAGATGGTGGTCGGAATCATGGTCTGCATGCGAACATCTTGAAGAATGAATTAGTCGCCGAGTAATGACGGCCGAGTGAATAGAGGAAGAGGGAGCTAAAAGAGAGATTCTATGGGACAGACCGACTCTGAAAGCCTGCCTTGAGAGAGACATGGTCGACGTTGGCAGCGAGCGGAGCTGAACACATGTGACAGCCTCGGGTGAAAGTGTGACGGAGTGACAAAGGACCAATCACAATTCAGGCAACTCTAAACACTTTTTCCTGCTTTTCCCTATGGCGTCCTCAAGCTCAAAGGCAAAGTCCAAGCCTACCCCGCTCTCAGATCAGGGTGAGCATTTCTTTTAATTGTTTTTTTTTTTGGTCTTTTCACACAATAAAAGATAGAAATTCAAACATCTTATAATCGATTCCAGAGTGAACTCCAAGCCTTGGCCAGTAAGATTGGTGAATTGGAATCAGAAGCAGACGAGCACAGGCAAATTCTCCGAATTCGAGATTTCTTCAGGAATCTGTCCTGATTTTGTGTGTAACAGTCTTGTTCTCAACACCCTCAACGAGGCTCTTACAGAAGAACCCGATCGCAAATGTTTCCGTTTGATCGGCGGTGTTTTGGTTGAGCGAACTGTGAAGGATGTTGTCCCTGCCTTACAGACAAACCGCGATGGGGTATGTTCCTTTCCTTCTTATCTAGCTCCACTCCATCTCACACGATTTCTCACAAGATACGAAAAGCCGTGACCAGTTTGGCAGAGCAGTACCAGACGAAAGAAAAGGACTTCGATACATTCAAACAAGACTATAAAATCAGAGTCGTGACCAAGGCTTAGAACAGTTATGTCCATTTCTCGGTATTACGAGCCATTTCAGGGACATTTTTCTCGACGAGTATCGCGAGAAGTCAAGTTCTTTTCTCCGAGTTTATGATGGCCTTCATCGACTAATACTGGCCTCAAGTTTTGGGTTCACGTACGAGCCTTCTCGACGCGGAAGTTCTCTCGGCGTTGAAAATTTGCCTTCATCTCCTTCACAACAAGCTCCGAGGGCATCCGAAAACGTCTTTGAAGGCCTCAAGGCAGATATGATGCGAATCCCTGTCATGAAGCAAGCTGTGTGTCATTCTATCAGGGACTAGCGAACTCTACATAAATCTAAAAACTTCCCTCGAAGTTTCGACTGTTCTCATCTGTCATCTAGCGAATCAGCGGTCGAGCGTTGGTGGGCTATGACTGTCTGCTCTCTACCATTTTTGTTGATCATATTGAGATATCGACGCGACGAGGTTGATCTTGATGAGATGACAGCTTCGCGCTGTACATACCTTTTCCGAAAAAGCTGTCTTTCATCCGAACCTTCTTAGGTTTCCTTCTTGGAAGTGTGAGCGCAAAGTCGTGTTTCGGAGCCCTTGACATGCAGATTCCTGTTCTCGGACGATCCTTCGAACACGAGTATTCACCATCAAGCTTGGAAGACTTCCATGAAGTTGACCCTGCTTACATAGACGCTAGTGCCTTCGGCCGGTCCGCTCGGTAAGTTGGACCAGGACAAGCTGAAGTTTGACAATGATCTTATTTCATCATGTCGCCAGGTACAAAAGTATGTCCGGCGCCGAACGGAAAAAAATGTTCGTCGCTGGGCAGGTCACAACATTCTCAGTCTGCATGTTAATTTTAACCTCGGAACCATGATGCATACAGCGCTTTTTCCCAGTCTCTTCTTTTCCCTTCTCCCCCACATTCTACTTGTTTTTCATCCCGTAAACAGCCCAGCTAGCTTCTTTAAAGCTTGCTCCTCCTCCACTCTTTAGGAAAACGACATGATCTTCATCACCTGCATTCTTTTTACCCTTTTTACCCTCATTCCTTCCATTTTCGGAATTCCTGTACCATCGGGATCCAAAGCTGTCAGTGCACTCTCAGCCCGAGAAGACTTGTTGCAAATTGAGGAATATCTCGGTGCACATAACGAAGCGCGCGCGGCACACGGAGCATTTCCGTTATTCTGGTCCACTACCCTCGCCTCAGAAGCTCAGACATGGGCCAACGGATGTGTTTTCGCGCACACTGATGGTGTTCTGAGTTCTACTCCCTATGGCGAAAATCTTGCTGCAGCTACAGGAGACTTTTCTCCTCAAGCTGCTGTAGCGTCTTTCTTGGCAGACGGATGTACGTGTTTCTCTTTCGTGCTCAATCATTTCTGGAGTCTTAATATTCTGGATACTTTTTCAGCTGACTACGATCCAGCCAATCCGACATTCAGCGACTTCACTCAAATCGTTTGGAAGTCTACCACGGAGGTCGGATGCGCGCAAGCTCAATGCTCCGGGATCTTCGATCCATCTTATGGGATGGCCACGTTCCATGTCTGCCTATATAACCCTCCTGGAAACGTCGTCGGCGAGGCTTCGTGAGTCATGTATCTAAACTTATTCTAGCATACGCGTCTGAACTTTGTCCGGTAGTGCCAACGTCCAAGCCTAAACGTTCGAACTTTCCCCTCCACCCTCGCTCAACGCAGACCCCTTTCCCTATTTTACAGCTGCTGAGATCGGCTGCTTCAAGTTTTCTAATATTGTCATCGGGCCTAGGGCCCATTGTACCCTTCGCTCTAGGCCCGCTTGAGGCGTGCCATATTACCTGTGCTTTGTCGTTGCTTTGAATGTCTATATCATGCTATACCATGTATACCATTTGTGGTGGGCAGGAACTTCCTTCATGTACTTGATCCACCCTGTTGGTTCTAGCTCTACGCTCTTACACGGCACGTAGATCTTTGTTTTTTTGTCAATTGTGACATCTCGGATGTTATTTCGCTTTGATGTTGTGTAAACTAGTGTGGCATCTTAGATGCCAAGTCAATTCAAGCTTTCTCTGTCGTCTAAGTACAGAGCCAATCAATATTCTACATACCTGCATATGAAGTGCCGAACACTCAAGACGTCAGTCTCTTCTCTTAAACATTTATTTTCCCAGGTTGACTCCACCTCGATATGATTCAATATCGGACTTTTTGGTGGTTGCATCATGAAGGTGGAGTGAGGTGGAGTGCTGGTCTGAGTGTTCCTGGCACAATTCAGTTTGATGATAGTGCCTGATCATCCTGAAAAAATACATAACCAGAGTCCCAACTTCGTGCTTCAAGGCACCAAAGGTCAAAGCTATAATTCGTATGTGGAGTCACGTGACCACCGCGAAGTTGGAACCCAAACGGAACCGCTCAAATTTCAGAGACTTGGACTGCGAACAAAACATAAGATTATAAAGTTCATGTGAGAGTTATCCTAGATTTATCTTGGAGCATTTGATCATAATTCCTTGAAACTATCGCTAGAATTGTACGAAACTGATGCTAGTACGAATTTCTCCTTTGGAGCAGAAGTCTAACATATTGGTGGCATCGCTGTTTTCAGTGTTGAAAGTTTCACCAACTCACTCCTCAAATAAAAGCAGAATCTGCAAGAGATTCTATGAAATTCAAAGTCGAGTGCTACATACTGCTTGCTATTTTACACTCTTCTTGAGCAGAACTCTACTGTACAACGTAACGTTTTCATGGGAAGAGGGGAGTATCTTCAACATCCATAGTATTTGTGATATTCTCCTTTCCTCGTTCACGATATTCCAAGGCTTTCGGACTAGTAAAGACAGAGTCATCCAAGGGTGAGGCGTCAAGTGTGATTGAAGTGAGACGTTCGCCCAGCGAGTCAAACCGGTTAACTGACGGAAGGGGCGGAGTATTGATACGCTGACGGACGTCACGGAGAGGGGATGCGCCTTGCACTTTAGCGCACGATGGAGGAGTGTTTGAAGGAATGAAATCATATTTTTTCACTTCGGTAACATTCTGATTAGTGGCGGTAGAGGCACTACCAGAATGTGCAGAAGGCAGAGCATATTTCGGAGAGGGGTGCTGAGCACGCCACCCAAGTTTCCGATCAGTAGACATAACTCTGTTGGCTCTCCAAGACGACACTTCCTCAGGGCCAGTCCGAACAATACTACGGCCTCGGGGATGCGGACGTAGCTCTGCTGAAATCCGTGACGCTTCAAATTCCGGCATAGGTATTTTTACCGCGTCAGATACCATGGCTTCGACTCCTACTCTAACAGATGGAGTGACGACTCTTGTGATAGGTCCACAGGCATCAAGGGCCAATCTTCCTTCTGGTTGTGGAGAGCATCTCTGTTCAGAGGGGGGAAATGGTACAGGGTAGCCGTTCGTAGTATAGATGAGCCCTGCAGAGTGGGATGTTGGTCTCTGAGAGTACATTTCGCCTTCCGATTGAGCACGGGGGTCTAGTGAAGGTCGACGAGTTAGAGCCGCTGATGCAAGCGATTCCTGATATGTTCCACCTCGCTCAAACTCGCATGACCTTGGACGTGAAGCAATGTTGTTGTTAATGCCTGCCAGAAGTTGAGGAGGAGGAGGATTGCCATGAAACCCAGCTTCGGCATTACGATCCACATTCAAAGGCAGAAGAGCTTGCGCAGGAATATCAGATCTGTCTATGTTTGCTGCACTTGTGCAGGGGCCTAAACTTTCGATATCGCTAGTTTTCGCCGCAGAGCGATCAGGAACCATCTGAAAATCGCTCCGATCATAAAGAGTATCCCGCTCGTTCTTGTTTCCTTGAGCTATAGCAACAGACGTTTGCTGAAGTAGAACAGGCTGGGAACTACCGCGAACCTGTAACTTATCATAACCACGTATAGCTTCTGTATACGAAGACAAGGGAACCCAGTACTCCTGCGGATCGGGAGCGAGACCATAAGAGTAAGATGTTTGATCGTTACTCTCATTGGTCATGCTGCGAGAAGGTAGTATGAGCCCATCATTGTCAAAGGTGCCGTAATCGCAGTATTCTTTGTTTTGAAGCTGACCATTCGAATTGGAGCTCCGAGGGAATGATGTGGGTTGACAATGGTCTGTAGCTTTGTTACTGCGATCCTCGGACGCTGAGATAGCCCAAGCATCATGGATATGCTGCCAAAAATCGGTCACTGAATCAGGAATCGTTTCAGTATTGGCAAAAGAACCATGATGGGCATGGTCGTAAGAACGAGGATCGCAATGCTTCTGAGCATCACAACCAATGCCATAAGTCGAGCCGTTAGACCCATCACAAGAACGCTCGTCATATGATGATAAATGGCCTGCTCCGGAAGAGATGGATAGACAACCTGGGTCAGACCGGTCCCCCCGGCGGTGCTGCCAGCCACCGTGCCTACTGCCGCCACCGGGATCACGACTGCCATCTCCACTCCTACCGTTTTGACCGCTACGTTCCAGCCACTCCTGACGGTGAAGGTTCCTGTCAGACTGAGACAAATGTCTTTGCTCTGCATCGTCCTCACTGTGAGCAATACTCCAAGATGAATCATGGCCCAAGGCTGATTCAGCGAGCTTGTAGCAAGTAGAGGGACTAGGACGCTGATATACGAGGGATGTTTGGACATCAGCACGATACCTCTGTTCCTCACCCGGATGAGAGTAATCAGGACCAGCATGACCCTCATCCGCTCTACTCCCATGTCCGGGGTGAGAGGGATTACCGACACTGTTTTCTTGGCTCGGGAATTTTAGGTTTACGTCAAGGCGGTTCCCGGATTGACGAGATCTTCCATTGCTCACTCCAAGAGAGGGATCAGACGAAGCAGAGAAGGAGGAGGGGTTGCCGGGACCTGAGTAAATGTAGAGCATAGGGCTTCTCCATTCGCCGTGGGCCTCCTGAGATGGTATATCAAAGGAAGATCGAAGAACATCTCTCTGCAGACTTCCGAAGGAAGATGCGCAGCTATCACTAGAGGAACCGGCAAGGGACTCCGTTGAACCATCCCTGAATTGTTCCAGCACTGTATTCCTTTCAACCTGTGACGAAGAAAAGTGTGCAATCTGCAGGTTGTTACTCGCGAAACCCTCACGACGAATTTCTCCACCTTCGAACGGACCAAAGTGATTGGGAATGGCTATCTGTGCACACGGAGCGACTGAATTTGCACCAGCAGCCATCGCCACTGGGACTCCTGTTCGCGTAGTGGAGGCGTGTTGGATTCTTGGGGGGTCACTTTCAACAAAGGGAGGGAGAGAGGCGATGCGTGTGGGTGTAGACTTGTCAGGGCTGAGATCCTGTTTATAGTTGGCCGCACGACGACCATTTCGTCCCTTACTGGATCGTTCAGTCCGCGAAGACATGGCCCCGCGTTGAGGGTGTGTAACTACTTTGGATTTTCGCGAGGATTTGCCTCTGGCCTTGGAGCGGGGTAGAGGTGCTTTGGTTTCGGACTCCAGGTTTGGGTGAGGATCTGGGGCAAGAGCCCAGTTGGGCCGATCTTCAGTATGCTCATGCATAGAGGAACGCGGCCAGTCCGCATCATCTTGCACAGTAGAGGTATTGCTCACAGAAGGTGCAGCGACTGAAGATGCGTGGGACAGTGGCATACTGAGGACAGTAGCGGCCAATTCAGGATAGAGAGTAGCGACCTAAATCAAGGATTAAGAGTGTTCATGACCAATATTGGAGGGAAAACAAACATTGGTCGCATCAGCATAAGTGACGACGGGGATATTTATTGAAGTAGGCGTAGCAGAGATACGTTCAGGTGGAGATGCAGAGGCATTGTCCGATGGCGTTTTCGTTTCAATCTAGAGGAGTGTCAGTCTCTCCATCGAAACCTTGGAATATATGCGTACCGTATCGCAACCCAGGTGAGTATCTTTTTGATTATTAGTCTTCACGGTGTGGTCCCGAGGAGCGAGATTGTTTTGGGGTGCAGGTGAATCAGACGAGCCGCATGTTTCCGGAATGACCGAATCAGAAAGAGGTAAGGACATGTTGGGGGATGAATTGTCGAGGCAGCGCGAATCCTTTGGTATGCTAATACGTTCTAAGACCTATATAGAGATTGAGACGACGCTGGACGCGAAGGAAAAAACTGTACATACGTGACCAGTGTCCACACCGGGCACATCATCCTATCGAATGAATCCAGTGAGCGATGGTAACCATTGGGAGTGCAGCGCTAACCTACCTTGACGTTCGCTGAGCCAGACTCTGACTGGTCGACCTGAGAAGGAACAACAAGACACAAGACTTGAGAAGATGACGATAGCAAAGCAAAATGCTCAACTAACAAGGTGCTTTCCTTCGGACTGAGGACTCGGAGACTCGCCCAGGCCTTCATATTCTGCGCTAAGGGGATCGGCAGACTCGCTGAGATTGACATTACCCATAACAACACTGCGACTGGGGGCAAGCGGGGAAGAAAGAAAGGGAAGGAAGAGAAACTGGGCGAGCAAGGTAGGTCAGATAAATTTGACACCTCTAGCTGTCGAAGATCCTCCCAAATAGTCAACTTGCACGTTTACAAATCCTCTTCCAGCGATCGACGCTATACGTACTTATGCTCAGACATCGATGATCGTTTCCCAGCTCTTCAAGCCAACATATGCAAGTTCAGATTTCAATCTTCAAGACTGTCCTGATTCTCTGGCCGCATCCTTCGGACACCACAAATTTGCCAGAATATCTGCTTTGAACTGTCTACCACCGACAAGGCATGGAACCTGGTAGTTAAAAAATTCCGGCGGCAATCCTGCTCCATCATTAGCTTAAGCCCTCGACTAAGAATCAGCAGATACGTGGAAGGTTAGACATACAAGTGATATGGCTAAAATCGCAAAAAAGCCTTCCACCACGAACATGCAGGCTGTCCAGGAAGGTCCAGGAAGGTCCAGGACCGTGAAGAACAAGTTAAGAGACGGACTACAGAAAAGACATCGTATTCAGAGCTCTTTTTGACATGTTCAGGGAGGCCACTGAAGAGGTCAATTCAACGCACGCCCCTGGGCCCGTGGGTTTGGCGTTGGTTTCCTTTTTGGGTGGCGTCCAAAGTAAGCGCCCGTTGCTGTCGCCCAATCCAAAATAGCGTCAATAACTCTCGCCAGTTCTTCACATGAATTATCCATGCATACTATGACCAAATGTGCGCAAGAGGGACGGCTGAAGGCCCGTGAGCTTCAGTATTCAGCTGTACAGTGATCATTCTCAGCTCAGAACGGATGGTACAAATATCACAATCGAGCAGCAGAGTATATCAGGGAGCGGAATGAAGTACATGATAACGTTGCATCAGCAGTAAAAGTACAAGGAACGAGTTCAAATTTAATGAGGTACTTGGTATCAGATGTCAAAGGAACCTGTAGTGTTGCACATAAAATCACCAGCCTCGACGCTCAAAGTCAGCCAGCATATCCCTCGCAGTCTCCTCCATGGTCTTGAATTTGATTCCCAAGATTTTATTCTCCTTAGCGGTGTCAAACTTGACAAAGCGACTGGCAGTTCCAGACGTCCCTTTGGCCAAAGGGCGAGACGAGAAAGGCGACGGAGTCAACGAATTCGCCACATCGACTATGTATACGCGGGAAAAGTATCGTATTAGCGACTATTTTGAGTTTCGTTGTATTGACACTTACTCCAATCTTGCCACACAAAGGGTGACTCGGCACATACGATGATCCGCTCCCCACCTGCAGCTGGAGTCTCTAAAGCACGGATGTGGGCTTCAGAGACATCACGAACATCGGTCCAGCCGTGGCTAGGCGTGGTTAAGGGGGATTGTCCACCAAATTCATTTTTTACAACAGCGTTATACCACCACTTGTTCGAGTCGTTTAGTGTTTCGTATGTAGTCACATCTTGAATGACAGGCTGTACGGAGTGCATATCAATCTTCATATAATACTCCAAATATCGTGATACTTACGCCGAAGATCCAAGGCGGATTAATGGCTGCCAAGTCCCATCCGATCTCTTCCTTGTGTTCTTCACAAAAGTCCCAGGCAGCTGAATCGACAGAATTAAGCCACCAGCGACACATAGGGGAAGACATTATCGTACCTTTTTCCGCTAGAGTCTTCGAAGCAGAATACTTGGACAAAGGGATTGCGTCTTTGCCTTTCTCTTCGCATTCGCGGACCGGTGCGTTATTCCAGTCAGCTTCTGAGTAAGTTCCGGCTTCCGATCCTGAAGACCTGATGGCAGCGCAGGATGACGAAAATACGATGCGCTGCACGGACGATCTGAAACCACCACTATCAGCGGCCCACTCATAGGCAATTGACAAGAAATGTCATACCCGAATTTCAATGTACTCTTCAAAATGCCAAGTACGCCATTTACAGCAGGTTCAATGAACTCTGTAGATCTTGAATGATACAGTTATTCCTGGAAATCGTCAAAAGCACCGTACCTTTCGGCTCGAGGTCCTTTAGATGGACTGGCGATGCAGTGTGAATGATACCATCGACATCTTTGACAGCCTCGTCAAAAGCACCTTCCTGTCCATATTTCAAACCGAAGTGAGAACAAGAAGAATTATATAGAATAAACCGGCACTCATCACCTTCGCGATATCCCCAACGGCGCAGAGTTGAAGCTTCTCGCCGTAGGACTTGTATGTCTCCAGTAAATGGTTGCCCTTTGCCTCAGTTCGTACTGCTGCTTTTACTGAGTACCCGCGTTTGAGCAGATCGCCTACGATCCAAGTGGCGAGGAAGCCGTTAGCTCCAGTCACAAGGATGGTAGAGTTTGAGTTAGCAATGGCAGGCATTAGCACTAGTCAGATTTAGTAGACGAGGAAGAAGTCAGTAGTTGGATGGAGACTTCTGAGGAAATTTGAGCTCCTTAAATACGAGGCTTCTTAGCCAGACGGCATCGGCAGGATTTCATTTCGCTGCATAAGCACGACAGCGATGAGACAGTACATCTGACAAGTATACTGGCCGTTTGTATATGCGTCTCTGCGGCATGAGCTTTTTTCCTGTCTTCTTTGGAGGGGTGGAGGTTTCAACGGAGAGGTGCGGGTTCCTCGGTGACATCGGTGATGGCAAGAACAGCCGTGGGAAAAGTGAGGCAAGCCAACTTCGAAAAGCCGTACTTGACGCGGCTCTGTTAAAAACTGACTGTATCATTGAAAAAGCACAGGAAATGGACTCAGATTCAGTGTAGCACTTGTGAAGCGTGTAAAACCGTCTTTGAACTCATCAGTCTCGACGTTCAAAATCAGCCAGCATATCGCTCGCAGTATCCTCTATGGTCTTGAACTTGAGTCCCAGAATCTCATTCTCCTTGGCTGTATCGAACTTGACGCAACATCCAGCAGTTCCAATCATTCCTTTCGACAAAGGGCAAGACAAGAGAGGTACCAGAGTTAACGAATTAGCAACGCTCGTTGACTATGCGGGAGCAACAAAAGAATTTGAAAAATTGTTCTGGACTTCGCTTTAAAGACAAAACTTACTCTAATCTTGCTACAGCTAGTGGCCCGGTACATATATACGATGATTCGCTCTCCGCCTCCAGCTGGAGTTTCTAGAGCGCGAAGGCGGGCTTCAGAGATATCGTGAACGTCGGTCCAGCTGTGGCTAGGCGTGGTGAAGGGGGACTGTCCAGAAAATCACCTTTCATGACAGCATGTTCGGGTCGTTCAACTTTTCGTAAGTCGTCACCTCATGGATAGCAAGCTATACACAACACAGATTAGCCCTTCAATACTTTGTGAATTGAAGTACGATGATACTGTACTTACGCCCGAAGATCCGGGGTGGATTGGTGGCTAGTAAGTCCCATGCCTTGTGTTTCTCGTAGAAGTCCCAAGCGGCTGCATTGACAAATTGATCTATCAGTGGCGATAACAAGAAGACGTTATTTACCTTTCTCCTCGCATTCATTCGCGGACTGGTGCATTACTCCAGTCAGTTTCTGAATAAGTTTGGCTGGCGTTTCATAGTCCATGATAGCGGCGCAGGAGGATGAAATCACGAGGCGTTGGACAGACTATAGCAAATAAAGTTATCGATAAACCAACGTCATCAGCAATCCACAGGCGATCATTGAAAACAGCCGTACCCAAATTTCAAAGCCCTCGTTAAAATGCCTAGTACGCCATTCACAGCAGGCTCGCTCATCTCTTCACGCCTGGTATCAATGATGTAGTCTGGAGTATCCAAAAGCACTCTACCTTTCGGCTCCATAGTCTTGAGATGGGCAGGGACGCAGTATGAATGATATATACCGTCAAAGCCTTCAAAGGCCTTGTCGGAAGCACCCTTCCTGTCCATATTCAAAGGGCGAAGTGAGAACAAGCAGAACTACACATATTAAACCAGCACTCACCACCTTCGTGATATCCCCAACGACACAAAGCTGAAGTCTTCAATAGATGCTCTCCCTTGCCTCAGCCCACACCGCCGCCCTTACGGAGTACCCCCGCTTGAGCAAATCACCTACGGTCCAAGTGGGGACAAAACCGTTGGACTTGGCACCTTTTACAAGAATGAGTCCGAGTTAGCAATGGCAGGCATATTTATGAGGAAATTTGGGCTCTTTAAACACCAAAATTCTTGACTGATAGTCTGAACGAGACTTGAGACATTTTGCTTGAGCATATCCTATACACGGTCACATCGCGAACGTGTTCAGACTACGCAATACGTATAGAAGAGGTAGGTAGTACGCGTGTTTCTGAGTCACGAATCTTTGCAGGCTGAAGGAATGGGCAGTGGGAGGAGCTGAGCGCTGAGGCCTTGAGGTTTCAATGGAGGTGTGGATGCCTTGGCAATATCGGAACGCGGCGTGTTGGCAATAATTTAGCTGACACTGAGCCGAGAACGACGAGGAAGAATTTAACAGCAACAGAGGGTGTATTGTTAGACTGAGACTCGAACCAATCATTCGACAAGTTTAGACCGGGCCGATATAAGCCGGCTGGCTCGAGTCTACTGTGCGCTAAAATCCTGTGCTCCGCCGACTCAGTCCCTGTCATGCAACAGAGCTGTGTAATTCAAGCGCCATACCTGTTCATATCACATATGGCCTGTGCGTGGGTCTTTGATACAATATGTTTCCGGCATAGTATTTAAAGCCCTCAGCCTCAGCATCTATCCTTTCTTTCCTTCTCCCATCATTGTCCCATTATTATTGACCTTCACATCTAAAGTGATTTACTGTGCAAATGGATAATCCCTCTCAGTCTAATAGCCCTGGGCTAGTACAGCAGGAGGATCCATTTGATGGCTCTGCCTTGAGAGCAGTTCTGAATCAGTGAGTAGAATTTTTCTTTTGATACCCTGTAGGGGCTGGTGTGATAATGATGAATACTACTCCATGGAAAGACAAAGTCAAATCTCAGAGACCCCTGGCAGCTCAATCCAACAACAAAATGCTACTGTTCACCAGTGAGTAGCTTGCAATGTTTCTGAATATTTGAATCTCATCATCCATGAATAGGAATGTGTTAACTGGAACTGCTGGCACTAGTCTTGTCAATTCTACTGTTAATGTAATTGGTCATGATATGTACATCCAAAACTTCCATGGACAAACAGCATCTCGAGCTGAGCCTCAACTGACAGGTATGAAATAAATGCCATAGATAGAAGCTTGAAGTATTGACCCTAAAAATAGCTGGACATGTGGGAATATCTAATCTTCCTTCCCCCACTCAAACTTTTGTTGGTAGAAGGGATATCATCTCACAACTCAATCAATATTTTTTTACACAACACAGCCAAGGAAATAAGAGAATACAGAAAAGAATTGTTCTCTATGGGTTGGGAGGATGTGGGAAGACACAACTTGCATTGCAATTCAGTAAGGAAAGCTCTGATAAGTAAGTCTCTTATAACTGCAGAGATAAGATATACAGCTAATGTCACACCTACTTAGATTTAGCAAGATATTTTTCATTCAGTCTGCCACTCAGGAGATGATCCAGGCTAGCCTCCTTGATGTAGCTAGAAAGTGTGGCATCTCTAGTTCCAGCTGGCATGATGCCATAGACTGGCTTCACAATCATCAAGAGCAATGGCTACTCATCTTTGACAATGCTGATGATCCTAGCCTGAATATTAGAGATTATGTCCCACAATGCATTCATGGCAATGTGCTTGTCACCACTAGGAACCCTAGCTCATGGAAGGCAGCAGAATACAGAATTCATGTATCTGATATGAGTGAGGATGAGGCTGTGGAGCTCCTTCTCACTCATGCAAAGGAGCAGAGAAATGAAGGCAGTGTTCAAGTAGCCTTAGCTATTGTGAAGGCACTTCATTATTTTCCTCTTGCCATTGTTCATGCTGGAAGTTATATCCAGGAGCTAGGTTGTTTCAATGGGTATCTGGAACTATACACCCAACATAGAACTGAGTTGCTCTCAAATAACATGAGCCAGGATGAATATGCACTATCAATCTATGCCACATGGAATTTGAGCTGGAGGCAACTGAATGAGAGAAGCAAAGAATTTCTACAACTTTGCTCCTGTCTTCATTTTGAAAACATTCCAGGCTCCTTGTTTGAGAGAGCATACACATATATTGGATTGCGATGGAATGATAATGATCCATCTCCACCCAGTACAGCATTTAGAGAGGCTAAACAATATTTGGAGAAATACACCTCAGTAAGAACCAATGACTGGGATAGCATGTTATTCAATAGTATAATCCAACATTTGATGTCATATTCTCTGTTGAAAAGAGGAAGGCAGGACAATATGTATGACATACACCCCATGGTTCATCAATGGATTAATGATGAAATGTCATCAGGGCAAAGGAAGGCAATGTGGAGCAAAGTAGCAGGAATTCTGGCAGGATCAGTGACCTTCAATAAAGGAGATGAGAAGGAGATAAAGCACTGCTTGTCACTGATACCACATATATCAAATGTGTCAGAGGTAACACTGGAAGAGACAGATGTAGCATGGGCATTTGGATACATTTTTGGGGTAGGTGGGATTTGGACAAAGGCAGTGGCAGTGTATGAGAGTTGCCATGTGCAATATCTTGACTCTCTTGAATCAGAACATAAAAGAATGCTGCAATGTAGAGAGAGGAAAGCAGTGGCTTATGGATATGTGGGAAGATGGAATGAGGCTATAGAACTGCAAGAAAAGGTTGTGGAGGTCAGGAAGAGAGTACTAGGAGAGGAGCACCCAGACACCATTGGCAGTATTCACAATCTTGCCCTGAGATATTCTGACCTAGGAAGATGGAACGAGGCTATGGAACTGCAGGAAAAGGTTGTTCAGGTCAGGAAGAGAGT